>JAEIGL010000036.1:0-135028 GCA_018903715.1 Zaprionus davidi
TACAGTGCTTATTGATCAAAAAATAAACTAATCTTTAAGTCAACAGTAGCAATAGAAGTATGTAGTGTATGTGTATCTATAACTTTTTGGGTAAGAAGATTTAATATTCATAATTACTTTATATTTTGTAAAGTAGCTTTATAATATCGGACAAAAACTATGCAACAGATAATAGTATTATAACTTAAATAATTTCGGAAATTTGTCCTCGTCTGCCCCGTGCGGAAACCCTTCACTTCCTCCTTTTCAGACAAATTTCTTTGCCTCTATCGCGGTTATATGACCCCATTTCATGAGGAATAATATGTATTCATACATTGGTTTTTGGTCCAGGTGGGGTCATACCTTTTAATATAAACAATGAAGAGTGTTCATTGGTTTCTAGTTACTATTATCGCTGATTTTAAAAACTATTAATTTCAAATATATAATAAACTTACATATGTATGTCAAAGAATTTGGTGAAGCTTCTGGTTTTGAAAACATGTATTATTTAATAACTTCTAAACACGTTTTCACAACTAAATGTATTTTTATTTATTCACATCAAAATCATCGTCTCAGAGTTTAACATCGCTAACAAACTTTAACATCGTTTATTATGTACGTATGCATACACATACATCGGCAAACTTTCGTTTTTATTTCTCTGGACCATTTTCAGTATAATTTATCGTTTTTTAGATGGTATGTATATTCAAAACATTCTAATCAAATGGTAACATTTAAGTTGTTTAAACACAAGCTGTTATACATTATACATACAGATATTCGAGTAACTCTTTACACATATGTACTTATGTCCATATATACATGTGTACATATGTATGTAACTGTACTGGTCCGCTGATTTATTTTAACAAAGTGTATATATGTATGTATTTTGATGCGAATTTAATTATTGTTAACAGAAAATAAACAACTTTATTTTCTGTTTGAATCTTGGCAATACAATCTTTTAATTTTATTCCTTGAAGTCAAGACTTTGATAAAGCTGAATCAAAAAATTCCATTGTCTTAACAACTATACCGATGAGTGTTTCTGCATACATTTAAATATGTCCATGTTTGTATGTATGCTCTTATGTATGTATGTATGCACAGTGTGCCAACTAATTCTTTGTGAAAAGTAAAAATGCAATGAAAATCTACGTTTAAAGTAATTTGTTACTAACAATTAGGATTTTCTTAATTTATTTTTGGTAATTGTCTACAAGAATCTGAATCCGGCTGCTGAGAAATCGTAAGTTAAATTATGTATAATTCAAATTTGCTCGCAAAGAAATTAATAGTGCACAAAACTACACACACACACGCATCAAATTCATGTTAAAAGTGTTGTTCAATGAAGTGTTTGCAAAGTGTCAACCCCCTTTTATGTTTTTTATATCCTTCGACCATTGAAAATGGTTAAAAAAGGGTATACTAACTTTGTGCAAATGTATGTAACAGGCAGAAGGAGACGTGGCAGACGCCACAAAGTATATATTCTTGCTCAGGATCACTAGCCGAGTCGATTGAGCCATGTCTGTCTGTTTGGATGTCCGCATGTCCAGATGAACACACAGATCTCAGCTATTATAAGAGCTAGAGACACCAAATTTGGCATGAACGTTTCTGTGTACCAGGCGCATATCAAGTTTATTTCAAATGTTGGGCGCTACTCCCACCGCCCCCGCAAATCAATAATTTAATTTTTGAACTCAATTTATAAGCGCTGTATAAAAGATACAACTTTCTGACTTTAACATATACTAAGCTGAATGAAATATCTACGTAGTGTTCAAATCACAATCCGATCGAACAATAAACACAGAAGTTTTTTAAGAAAGTATGAGCATAAAACCAAATGCTTCTGTCAGCTAACAAGGAAGGCGGGCAAGCGAAAAGCGCGAGCGCCATCTGTCCAGAATAATTTCAAAGCATGTGCAAGTTATCACCCTCAGTTACTAAGCGTTCCTTATGTAAATTGTAAACAACTTTTCATAGTCTTTTCGGACTCTTGACAATTCATTCTCAGCTCCTCATATTTCGCTATTTTAAACAATTTCCATTGAGTCACGAGTAACGCTTCTTGGAATTAATAAACCACCCACGCAGCTTAAAAACGCCTAGCGCGCAAAACACTCAATGTTTATTTGTAAACAAATCCTCCTTGAGAATAATAAGCCTAGCGCGCAAAACACCCAATGCTTATTTGTAAACAAATCCTCCTTCGTCCAAACAGCATCACGAGCTTTAAGCTTTAGCTTGATCAGCAGAAGCTTTGACATCTTCAAAGGCTACTTTGGCCTCAGAACAATATTGTAACTTTAGTCTTAATTTTGTACACAGAAGAAACGGAGTTGTTCTCCACAAATAAAATATATTTTTTTCAAACTACTAAAAACGGTTTGATTAATTGGCGCCCAACGTGGGGCTCGCGTTAAATTTTTCCAGTTGAATCACGCACAAAAGGATAAACGAAATCCTTAAGTGACTTACAAGTGAAAATAACACAAAAAGGGATTAACAACCATAATTCCCCAGTGTCGCGAGTGACCGGTTTCCTGTGTTACAAAGAGAGCAAATATTCGAAAACGCTCTTTAAGAACTCATAAACAGACATTTATTTAAAAAAAAGGAACCTTGAAGTAAATAAAAAGGTGTCCAAGAAAAAAGAGCAAATATTCAAAAACGCTCTTTATAAAAAAAAACTCTCAAAAGTGCTACACAAACATACAAAACTAAACCAAGAAGTGAAAGAGAGCAAATATTCAAAAACGCTCTTTAACAACTCAAAAGTGCTACTCAAACATATTAAACTAAACCAAAGAAGGAAGACACCCTCAGCAAGAAGGAAGACACCCTCAGCAAGAAGGAAGACATCCACGTGAGCGTCGATAAACTTTTTTTTATTATTATTATTGTTAAAATTAAGCTGGACGACCTAATAAGCGGTTTTTCAAACTTAAAAATGGCTAATAATTTGACAGCAGATATAATCGCTGAATTAATAGCAACCAAAACTAAAGCCTTAGCAGACGAAATAGCAGAATTAAGGTTACAATTAAATAATAACTCCAATTCAGTTGAAGAGTATCAACCTACTCAAATAAATGATTTGATTAGGTGTGATGAGTCATTCGACGTGATCAAATCGTTACCAGAATTTTCAGGTAGTTATGCAGGTTACGTTAGTTGGCGCGAAGCAGCGTGCTGCGCCATGAAGCTTTACAAAGAAGGTAGCCGAAAATATGTAGGTGCCTTGACAATCTTAAGAAACAAAATAACAGGATAGGCAAATGATACTTTAACCAACCATGGTACAGTACTTAACTTCGATGCAATACTTGCACGATTGGACTTCGCTTATAGTGATAGGCGTCCAATTCATATTATTGAACAAGAACTTAGTGCCTTAAGGCAAGGCAATATGACAGTTCTTGAGAACTACAATTTGGTTAATAAGAAATTAACCCTATTAACTAACAAAACAATTATGACATATGGCAACAAAGCCGATGTTATAAATGAAATGAACTCTAAAAACAGGGAAAGCGCATTACGAATTTTCATTACAGGCCTCAACGGCAATCTTTCTCAAGTTTTGTTTTCTATTAAACCAGAAAACCTTCCAAATGCATTAGCTAAAGCTCAAGAGCTGGAGGCTAACTGTCAAAGAGCAAATTTTGCTTACAATTATTATGCTCGCTCTCAGTCAACGAGTAACTCAAACCCTAAGACTCCAAAGAAGTCTGAAAAGACAGATCAACAACAAGATAATAATCTACGTTTCAATCAAGGAAACCAAAATAATTATCAACAAAAGAACAGTAACGTTTTTGCCCAAGGCAATTCTACTCCACAACCCCCACCGATCCCAATGGAGATCGATAAATCTTTACAGATCCATAATAGCCCCCAAGACAATCGTCACAACTCCCACCCGTTGAAGCGGGAGTATACCCAACATTCAACACAACAACAACCGCAAAAAGCAATGCGCGTAAATAATTTGAACGAAGAACATTTTTTAGAGGAAGAGGGGGAGAGCTCCCCTACATCTTCCGCAGAGACAGAACCTTAGGTACAAGACTTAAGTTATTGATAGACACTGGTGCAACAGCCTGCTATATAAGGAAGGTTATTTATCAGAACCCTGAAGAATTAGTTATTAAGAAAAGAATCAAAACAGTTAATGGGTATAGCATTATAACCCACTTTTATAATATAAATATTTTTGGTAGAACCGAAAGGTTCTATGAAATCGAAAATCTTGAAGCGGATCTATTGGTCGGTTATAATCTTTTAAAAAAGATGAATGCCATCATAGACCTATCAAAAGAGACGATAGCTTATGATAACCAAATCGAAAAACTTAATTATGAAAGGCCACCTAAAGATACAGTTGGTAATTTACAGTGTTCGGATATAGATCCGAATGTGTTTACTTACTTGGACTCCCAAAAAGGAAAAAGTAGTAGTTTTTTTCCTTTACTTCAAGTGTCCAATATTGAGTCATCAACAAGTGATGACGATAATTCCCGCACTCACGATAATGAAATCGTTAGTAGCCCTAAACGTAGGAGGAAGGTGAAAAAGAGCAGACGCCGTAAGGCCTCAGTATCCTCTTTTATCCGTTCTTCTTCACTACACAAATTACATTCTGTGAACTTCACAGACGACTTTCAAAATCTTGAACAACAAATTATTCAAGAAATATCTACAAAGCATTCGCAAATTCAAACGTGCCTTCCCTTTAGAACTGACATTAAAGGAGAAATAAGGACGTTAAGTGAAAATGCTATATATAGTAAGCAATATCCTTACCCCCATTCGGTTAACAATTTTGTTAACAAAGAAATAAACAGGATGTTGGATGAAAATATTATTAGGCCAAGTAAGAGTCCTTACAATTCCCCAGTGTGGGTTGTAGGTAAAAAAGGCTACAATGAAGATGGAAGTAAGAAGAATCGACTAGTAATCGATTTTAAAAAACTTAACGAAAACACAATACCCGATAGATATCCGATGCCAGATCCATCGGTAATTTTATCCAATTTAGGAAAAGCACGTTTCTTGTCAACTATAGATTTAGAATCAGGTTTCCATCAGATCCTCATGAAGGACGATGACATTGAGAAAACTGCGTTTTCAATCAACAACGGGAAGTATGAATTCCTTCGATTGCCTTTCGGTTTGGCGAATGCGCCACGAATCTTTCAACGGGCAATGGATAATATTTTAAGAGAAAAGATTGGAAAAACATGTCACATATATGTGGACGATATAATCTAAAGGAGATCATAGACATACTGTTCGTAGCAAATATGAAAATAAGTATAGAAAAATCTAAGTTCTTCCGGAAAGAAACCGAATTCTTAGGTTACTTAGTATCACATAAGATAATTAAAACCGATCCACAGAAGATAAAAACAATTGTTGAGTATCCACCCCCCCGCAACATTAGAGAGTTGCGTGGTTTCCTAGGATTAACTGGTTACTATAGAAAATTTGTACTAAATTATGCCTCTATAGCAAAACCACTCACTAAACTATTGCAAGGCCATAATGGAATGGTATCTAAACATATGTCCAAAAAAATAGAAATTACTTTAGATGAGGAAAGCACTTCAGCTTTTGACAATTTAAAATCCCATTTAACTACACAGGTTGAACTAACTCAACCAGATTATTCAAAAAAGTTTGTCCTAACCACAGACGCGTCCAATGTAGCAATTGGTGCTGTTCTTTCACAAGATAACAAACCAATCACTTTTATTTCGAAAACTCTCAATAAAACTGAGCAAAACTATGCCACTAATGAGAGGGAACTTTATGCCATAGTTTGGGCATTAAAAAATCTTCGTAACTACTTATATGGGGTAGTTAATTTGGAAATCGTTACCGACCACCAACCACTTTCTTTCGCAGTTTCTGCGCGGAATCCCAATTCCAAAATGAAAAGGTGGCACGCATTTATCGAGGAGTATTCTCCGAAGATATTATACAAGCCAGGTAAAACTAATGTTGTCGCAGATGCTTTGTCCAGGTTACAAATGAACAACATCACTGATCAAAATCACATTTCAGGTAGTTCGTCCGACAGCGGAACTGTCCATTCTGCCGAGAGTAGTTATGAGGAAATCATATCAGAAACTAACAAGCCTTTAAATCAGTTCAAGCAACAACTGCTTATTTCAAAAAACAAGTTTACCATTCATGAAAAAGTTAACAATTTTGATAAAACAAGACACATTATAGAATACGACACTGTGGACAATTTAGTAACCATATTAAAGGAATTCTTACAACCAAACATCGTTACAGGAATTCATTGTACCCCCCGAGGACTTATATGAAATGCAAACTAAACTTAAAAATACATTTACCAATAAGTTTTTATATACTAAAAAGTTTTTATCCGATGTCATAAATAGGGATGACCAACAAATAATAATAGAAGAAACCCATGCTAGAGCTCATAGAGGTTTCGACGAAAACTTAAAGCAGATTTTAAGATATTATTACTGGCCTAAATTATATGAAAAGCTCAAAGAACACATTCGTAATTGTAAAGTTTGTAATGAAAATAAATACAATAGACATCCGAAACAAATTCCAATTTCAAAAGCCCCAATTCCAGAAAGAGAAGGCGAACAATTACATATCGACATTTTCTATGCCCAAAAACTAATTTTTTTAACTTGTATTGATGCTTACTCTAAGTATTTAATAGTTAAGGAAATTCAAAATAAATACAATATGGAATTTAAAATTCTTGAACTAATTCAACCATTTCCTTTTGCCAAGTCCATAATGATGGACAATGAGCCTAGTTTCTCTTCCGCCCAATTCAAATCAGCAATAGAGCGTGCTGGCTTAACCATTTTTTATGCAGATCCCAGACATAGTCTCACCAATGGCCAAGTAGAAAGAGTACACTCAACATTAATTGAAATTTCACGCTGTATTCAGGAAGAATACAATCTTCTAGACCATAAAGAAATAGTTTATCCCGCTGTCAGAGAATATAATAACACCATACAATCTTCCACACAGAATAAACCCAATGACATTATGTTTAACAAAATTGATCACACCCACTTACCCAACAAATTGAAAACACTTCAAACTAAAATGTTAGAATACCACAATCAAAACAGGACACCAAAAAATTATGAAGTAGGAGACATAATTTATGAAAAGAAGCATGGGGAAAGAAATAAACTACAACCTAGATATAAAAAACAAACAGTAAAGGAAGATTTAGTAAATAAGGTTATCATAAATAACAAGAATCGAATAATTCATAAAGATACCATTAAGTTTTAATCAAATTTTGCATTTTTTTTATTTTGTTTTTAGCATGAACATTTTATATATATTACTTACCCCAATATTACTGGGTTCAACAATTTCTAATATTATAAACTACTCGAACGAGGAATATGTCTTACTTGAAGACGCAGACAACATATTTTTATGTGAAACTTATGGAGAACTTTTCCACGTTACTAACTTAAGTTTTTATAAATATATTATCGAAGAAGAGTTAAAGTACGTAAAGGATAGAAACATCAGTGTAGATTGGGATTTTTATTTGAATTTAAAATTAGCCAGTTCCCTTTTTTCTCAACTTGCGCCACATAAAATAATTAAACGAGGTATTAATGAACTAGGCACCATTTTTAAATGGATAACTGGTACGCCAGATCACAATGACTTAATCACAATTCAAAACAAAATCAATGACTTGGTCGAAAACAACAATAAACAAAACCAAATCAATTCTGCAATTTTTAAGGAAATTCAAAAAGTAACCAATTTACTAGAAAACTTAAATTTAAATGAAGTATTTGCTATTAAAAAACAGAGATTAAAATTATTGTCACTCGACTTACAAAATCTGCGAGACGCAATATCATTCTCAAAAGCTAATATTTTATATTCAAAAATCCTAAACAACCACGATGTGGCAGATATATTTACTCACGAAAAATATAATATAACTATAATAGACCTAATGGATGTTTCTTTTTTTTCAATTATATCGCACAAAGGTTTAATTATATATTACATAAAATATCCCATTGTAAAACATAGTTGTAAGTTTTTTTCACGCAAAAGCCATATCTCAAGCAAACGGCAAATTAATTATAGACGACAAAGTCGCTAAATGCAACGACACTTATTACCCAATAAAAACTTTCAAAAAAGAATTATACAATAATTTTGGTCAAATTCAAGAAAAAGACAATTGCTTTGTAGATATGCTTAATAAAAAATATGCAGTTTGCAAGAAAATCAAAGAAAGAAACAAACCTGTAGAAATTATTACAGACGGTGCTATTCTAGTATCCGGTTCAAACTATATCAACCATACATTTGTTACAGGCATTTATGTAGTTACTTTTCAATTTATTGTTGATATCAATAATATAACTTATACCAATAATAAACAAAAACTGTTAAACTATATCGAAAACAATAGATTTAAAAACTACCTGATAACAGAATATTTACAAAGCAACAATTCCGAACTTAAATTTCAAAATACAAATATATTATCACAAATTATTATACCACTTAAGCATAATCATTTTGAAACAACATTTGTAATAATTTTAATCATGCTTGTATTTTGTATGTCAAAGCTTCTTAAGTACCTTTTCCCCAATTTATTTTTGAACATCTTTAACTTCATAAAAACTAAATATTCTTTAGTTACTAAACGTAACACTATTCAAAAATCAGAAGTTGACCCTGACACTTTAAAATCATTAAGCGATAAAGTGGACCAATTATCAGAAACCCTTTAGAATCGGGGACGATTCATTTTAAGAAAAGGGGGAGTTATCACCCTCAGTTACTTAGCGTTCCTTATGTAAATTGTAAACAACTTTTCATAGTCTTTTCGGACTCTTGACAATTCATTCTCAGCTCCTCATATTTCGCTATTTTAAACAATTTCCATTGAGTCACGAGTAACGCTTCTTGGAATTAATAAACCACCCACGCAGCTTAAAAACGCCTAGCGCGCAAAACACTCAATGTTTATTTGTAAACAAATCCTCCTTGAGAATAATAAGCCTAGCGCGCAAAACACCCAATGCTTATTTGTAAACAAATCCTCCTTCGTCCAAACAGCATCACGAGCTTTAAGCTTTAGCTTGATCAGCAGAAGCTTTGACATCTTCAAAGGCTACTTTGGCCTCAGAACAATATTGTAACTTTAGTCTTAATTTTGTACACAGAAGAAACGGAGTTGTTCTCCACAAATAAAATATATTTTTTTCAAACTACTAAAAACGGTTTGATTAATTTGCATATGCATATTTCTACATACATAGGAACATAGATCGAAGGGTATCCCACTGTTGCGTGCCGCGCGGTTTATAACAGATACTTTGATCCATCGATTGAGAGTGACCCAGCTGCAAGATGAGTGGATAAGAGGGGTTAGAGAATTCATATGAAGATTTTTATATTCAAAATCAGGATCTATTTAAGGACACAAATAAAGAACTCATAGTAGTCCCTGGTCATATGGAAAACGAATTAATTGTTGGTGCTTATAACCAAGGTCTGCAAAAACGCAAGATTTAGTGGAAAATCGTATTACATTCCAAAATTGAAAGGAAAAGTTGTTCGTGTTGTAGATAGTTGTGTTCGTTGCATAATAGTTAACGCGAAATCTGGTAAAAATAAAGGGTTTTTGATAAGGAAAATATACCGTTTATTACATACCATATTGACCATGTTGGCCCAATGAAACTAATTAATAAGCGATATAATCGCATTTTAGTTGTGGTGGATGGGTTTTCGAAATATGTTTGGTTGTATCCAACCCGTAGTACAGGTGTCCATGAGGTTATAGAGTGCTTGGAAAAAACAAGCAGTTAATTTTGGAAACTCCTACAGAATTGTCTCGGATAGAGGTTCCGCAATTTACCTCGAATTCCTTTAAAGAATATTGTGAGAATGAAAAGATTCAACATTTGCTAAAATGTTAAAATGCTAAACTGGTGAAAGATACATTAAAAACACTTAATTGGAAAATATTATCGCACCCGCTGTACTCTCTAGATTTCGCCCCGTCCGACTATCACCTTTTCTCATCGATGGGACACTCCCTTGCAGAGCAATGCTTCGCTAATTTTGAAGAAGGCGAAAAATGGCTCGTCGAATGGTTTGCCTCAAAAGAGAAAGAGTTTTTTGGAATGGTCTCCATAATTTGTCTGAGAGATGGGCGAAATGTGTAGAAACCAATGGTCAATACTTTGAATAAAAAGATTTTGAGATTCCTCTGAAAATTAAGTGTTTTCTTTATCGAAAAAAACCGGTCATTTTCAACTAACACCCCTGGTATAGTTCCAATGTTGTCTAAGTTAAGTAATGACAATCCAGGATTATGGTACAAAATTATGCCTCTATAGCAAAACCACTCACTAAACTATTGCAAGGCCATAATGGAATGGTATCTAAACATATGTCCAAAAAAATAGAAATTACTTTAGATGAGGAAAGCACTTCAGCTTTTGACAATTTAAAATCCCATTTAACTACACAGGTTGAACTAACTCAACCAGATTATTCAAAAAAGTTTGTCCTAACCACAGACGCGTCCAATGTAGCAATTGGTGCTGTTCTTTCACAAGATAACAAACCAATCACTTTTATTTCGAAAACTCTCAATAAAACTGAGCAAAACTATGCCACTAATGAGAGGGAACTTTATGCCATAGTTTGGGCATTAAAAAATCTTCGTAACTACTTATATGGGGTAGTTAATTTGGAAATCGTTACCGACCACCAACCACTTTCTTTCGCAGTTTCTGCGCGGAATCCCAATTCCAAAATGAAAAGGTGGCACGCATTTATCGAGGAGTATTCTCCGAAGATATTATACAAGCCAGGTAAAACTAATGTTGTCGCAGATGCTTTGTCCAGGTTACAAATGAACAACATCACTGATCAAAATCACATTTCAGGTAGTTCGTCCGACAGCGGAACTGTCCATTCTGCCGAGAGTAGTTATGAGGAAATCATATCAGAAACTAACAAGCCTTTAAATCAGTTCAAGCAACAACTGCTTATTTCAAAAAACAAGTTTACCATTCATGAAAAAGTTAACAATTTTGATAAAACAAGACACATTATAGAATACGACACTGTGGACAATTTAGTAACCATATTAAAGGAATTCTTACAACCAAACATCGTTACAGGAATTCATTGTACCCCCGAGGACTTATATGAAATGCAAACTAAACTTAAAAATACATTTACCAATAAGTTTTTATATACTAAAAAGTTTTTATCCGATGTCATAAATAGGGATGACCAACAAATAATAATAGAAGAAACCCATGCTAGAGCTCATAGAGGTTTCGACGAAAACTTAAAGCAGATTTTAAGATATTATTACTGGCCTAAATTATATGAAAAGCTCAAAGAACACATTCGTAATTGTAAAGTTTGTAATGAAAATAAATACAATAGACATCCGAAACAAATTCCAATTTCAAAAGCCCCAATTCCAGAAGAGAAGGCGAACAATTACATATCGACATTTTCTATGCCCAAAAACTAATTTTTTTAACTTGTATTGATGCTTACTCTAAGTATTTAATAGTTAAGGAAATTCAAAATAAATACAATATGGAATTTAAAATTCTTGAACTAATTCAACCATTTCCTTTTGCCAAGTCCATAATGATGGACAATGAGCCTAGTTTCTCTTCCGCCCAATTCAAATCAGCAATAGAGCGTGCTGGCTTAACCATTTTTTATGCAGATCCCAGACATAGTCTCACCAATGGCCAAGTAGAAAGAGTACACTCAACATTAATTGAAATTTCACGCTGTATTCAGGAAGAATACAATCTTCTAGACCATAAAGAAATAGTTTATCGCGCTGTCAGAGAATATAATAACACCATACAATCTTCCACACAGAATAAACCCAATGACATTATGTTTAACAAAATTGATCACACCCACTTACCCAACAAATTGAAAACACTTCAAACTAAAATGTTAGAATACCACAATCAAAACAGGACACCAAAAAATTATGAAGTAGGAGACATAATTTATGAAAAGAAGCATGGGGAAAGAAATAAACTACAACCTAGATATAAAAAACAAACAGTAAAGGAAGATTTAGTAAATAAGGTTATCATAAATAACAAGAATCGAATAATTCATAAAGATAACATTAAGTTTTAATCAAATTTTGCATTTTTTTTATTTTGTTTTTAGCATGAACATTTTATATATATTACTTACCCCAATATTACTGGGTTCAACAATTTCTAATATTATAAACTACTCGAACGAGGAATATGTCTTACTTGAAGACGCAGACAACATATTTTTATGTGAAACTTATGGAGAACTTTTTCCACGTTACTAACTTAAGTTTTTATAAATATATTATCGAAGAAGAGTTAAAGTACGTAAAGGATAGAAACATCAGTGTAGATTGGGATTTTTATTTGAATTTAAAATTAGCCAGTTCCCTTTTTTCTCAACTTGCGCCACATAAAATAATTAAACGAGGTATTAATGAACTAGGCACCATTTTTAAATGGATAACTGGTACGCCAGATCACAATGACTTAATCACAATTCAAAACAAAATCAATGACTTGGTCGAAAACAACAATAAACAAAACCAAATCAATTCTGCAATTTTTAAGGAAATTCAAAAAGTAACCAATTTACTAGAAAACTTAAATTTAAATGAAGTATTTGCTATTAAAAAACAGAGATTAAAATTATTGTCACTCGACTTACAAAATCTGCGAGACGCAATATCATTCTCAAAAGCTAATATTTTATATTCAAAAATCCTAAACAACCACGATGTGGCAGATATATTTACTCACGAAAAATATAATATAACTATAATAGACCTAATGGATGTTTCATTTTTTTCAATTATATCGCACAAAGGTTTAATTATATATTACATAAAATATCCCATTGTAAAACATAGTTGTAAGTTTTTTCACGCAAAAGCCATATCTCAAGCAAACGGCAAATTAATTATAGACGACAAAGTCGCTAAATGCAACGACACTTATTACCCAATAAAAACTTTCAAAAAAGAATTATACAATAATTTTGGTCAAATTCAAGAAAAAGACAATTGCTTTGTAGATATGCTTAATAAAAAATATGCAGTTTGCAAGAAAATCAAAGAAAGAAACAAACCTGTAGAAATTATTACAGACGGTGCTATTCTAGTATCCGGTTCAAACTATATCAACCATACATTTGTTACAGGCATTTATGTAGTTACTTTTCAATTTATTGTTGATATCAATAATATAACTTATACCAATAATAAACAAAAACTGTTAAACTATATCGAAAACAATAGATTTAAAAACTACCTGATAACAGAATATTTACAAAGCAACAATTCCGAACTTAAATTTCAAAATACAAATATATTATCACAAATTATTATACCACTTAAGCATAATCATTTTGAAACAACATTTGTAATAATTTTAATCATGCTTGTATTTTGTATGTCAAAGCTTCTTAAGTACCTTTTCCCCAATTTATTTTTGAACATCTTTAACTTCATAAAAACTAAATATTCTTTAGTTACTAAACGTAACACTATTCAAAAATCAGAAGTTGACCCTGACACTTTAAAATCATTAAGCGATAAAGTGGACCAATTATCAGAAACCCTTTAGAATCGGGGACGATTCATTTTAAGAAAGGGGGGAGTTATCACCCTCAGTTACTTAGCGTTCCTTATGTAAATTGTAAACAACTTTTCATAGTCTTTTCGGACTCTTGACAATTCATTCTCAGCTCCTCATATTTCGCTATTTTAAACAATTTCCATTGAGTCACGAGTAACGCTTCTTGGAATTAATAAACCACCCACGCAGCTTAAAAACGCCTAGCGCGCAAAACACTCAATGTTTATTTGTAAACAAATCCTCCTTGAGAATAATAAGCCTAGCGCGCAAAACACCCAATGCTTATTTGTAAACAAATCCTCCTTCGTCCAAACAGCATCACGAGCTTTAAGCTTTAGCTTGATCAGCAGAAGCTTTGACATCTTTAAAGGCTACTTTGGCCTCAGAACAATATTGTAACTTTAGTCTTAATTTTGTACACAGAAGAAACGGAGTTGTTCTCCACAAATAAAATATATTTTTTCAAACTACTAAAAACGGTTTGATTAATTTGCATATGCATATTTCTACATACATAGGAACATAGATCGAAGGGTATCCCACTGTTGCGTGCCGCGCGGTTTATAACAGATACTTTGATCCATCGATTGAGAGTGACCCAGCTGCAAGATGAGTGGATAAGAGGGGTTAGAGAATTCATATGAAGATTTTTATATTCAAAATCAGGATCTATTTAAGGACACAAATAAAGAACTCATAGTAGTCCCTGGTCATATGGAAAACGAATTAATTGTTGGTGCTTATAACCAAGGTCAATTCTTGGCTGCAAAAACGCAAGATTTAGTGGAAAATCGTATTACATTCCAAAATTGAAAGGAAAAGTTGTTCGTGTTGTAGATAGTTGTGTTCGTTGCATAATAGTTAACGCGAAATCTGGTAAAAATAAAGGGTTTTTGATAAGGAAAATATACCGTTTATTACATACCATATTGACCATGTTGGCCCAATGAAACTAATTAATAAGCGATATAATCGCATTTTAGTTGTGGTGGATGGGTTTTCGAAATATGTTTGGTTGTATCCAACCCGTAGTACAGGTGTCCATGAGGTTATAGAGTGCTTGGAAAAAACAAGCAGTTAATTTTGGAAACTCCTACAGAATTGTCTCGGATAGAGGTTCCGCAATTTACCTCGAATTCCTTTAAAGAATATTGTGAGAATGAAAAGATTCAACATTTGCTAAAATGTTAAAATGCTAAACTGGTGAAAGATACATTAAAAACACTTAATTGGAAAATATTATCGCACCCGCTGTACTCTCTAGATTTCGCCCCGTCCGACTATCACCTTTTCTCATCGATGGGACACTCCCTTGCAGAGCAATGCTTCGCTAATTTTGAAGAAGGCGAAAAATGGCTCGTCGAATGGTTTGCCTCAAAAGAGAAAGAGTTTTTTTTTTTTTGGAATGGTCTCCATAATTTGTCTGAGAGATGGGCGAAATGTGTAGAAACCAATGGTCAATACTTTGAATAAAAAGATTTTGAGATTCCTCTGAAAATTAAGTGTTTTCTTTATCGAAAAAACCGGTCATTTTCAACTAACACCCCTGGTATAGTTCCAATGTTGTCTAAGTTAAGTAATGACAATCCAGGATTATGGTACAAAATTATGCCTCTATAGCAAAACCACTCACTAAACTATTGCAAGGCCATAATGGAATGGTATCTAAACATATGTCCAAAAAAATAGAAATTACTTTAGATGAGGAAAGCACTTCAGCTTTTGACAATTTAAAATCCCATTTAACTACACAGGTTGAACTAACTCAACCAGATTATTCAAAAAAGTTTGTCCTAACCACAGACGCGTCCAATGTAGCAATTGGTGCTGTTCTTTCACAAGATAACAAACCAATCACTTTTATTTCGAAAACTCTCAATAAAACTGAGCAAAACTATGCCACTAATGAGAGGGAACTTTATGCCATAGTTTGGGCATTAAAAAATCTTCGTAACTACTTATATGGGGTAGTTAATTTGGAAATCGTTACCGACCACCAACCACTTTCTTTCGCAGTTTCTGCGCGGAATCCCAATTCCAAAATGAAAAGGTGGCACGCATTTATCGAGGAGTATTCTCCGAAGATATTATACAAGCCAGGTAAAACTAATGTTGTCGCAGATGCTTTGTCCAGGTTACAAATGAACAACATCACTGATCAAAATCACATTTCAGGTAGTTCGTCCGACAGCGGAACTGTCCATTCTGCCGAGAGTAGTTATGAGGAAATCATATCAGAAACTAACAAGCCTTTAAATCAGTTCAAGCAACAACTGCTTATTTCAAAAAACAAGTTTACCATTCATGAAAAAGTTAACAATTTTGATAAAACAAGACACATTATAGAATACGACACTGTGGACAATTTAGTAACCATATTAAAGGAATTCTTACAACCAAACATCGTTACAGGAATTCATTGTACCCCCGAGGACTTATATGAAATGCAAACTAAACTTAAAAATACATTTACCAATAAGTTTTTATATACTAAAAAGTTTTTATCCGATGTCATAAATAGGGATGACCAACAAATAATAATAGAAGAAACCCATGCTAGAGCTCATAGAGGTTTCGACGAAAACTTAAAGCAGATTTTAAGATATTATTACTGGCCTAAATTATATGAAAAGCTCAAAGAACACATTCGTAATTGTAAAGTTTGTAATGAAAATAAATACAATAGACATCCGAAACAAATTCCAATTTCAAAAGCCCCAATTCCAGAAAGAGAAGGCGAACAATTACATATCGACATTTTCTATGCCCAAAAACTAATTTTTTTAACTTGTATTGATGCTTACTCTAAGTATTTAATAGTTAAGGAAATTCAAAATAAATACAATATGGAATTTAAAATTCTTGAACTAATTCAACCATTTCCTTTTGCCAAGTCCATAATGATGGACAATGAGCCTAGTTTCTCTTCCGCCCAATTCAAATCAGCAATAGAGCGTGCTGGCTTAACCATTTTTTATGCAGATCCCAGACATAGTCTCACCAATGGCCAAGTAGAAAGAGTACACTCAACATTAATTGAAATTTCACGCTGTATTCAGGAAGAATACAATCTTCTAGACCATAAAGAAATAGTTTATCGCGCTGTCAGAGAATATAATAACACCATACAATCTTCCACACAGAATAAACCCAATGACATTATGTTTAACAAAATTGATCACACCCACTTACCCAACAAATTGAAAACACTTCAAACTAAAATGTTAGAATACCACAATCAAAACAGGACACCAAAAAATTATGAAGTAGGAGACATAATTTATGAAAAGAAGCATGGGGAAAGAAATAAACTACAACCTAGATATAAAAAACAAACAGTAAAGGAAGATTTAGTAAATAAGGTTATCATAAATAACAAGAATCGAATAATTCATAAAGATAACATTAAGTTTTAATCAAATTTTGCATTTTTTTTATTTTGTGTTTAGCATGAACATTTTATATATATTACTTACCCCAATATTACTGGGTTCAACAATTTCTAATATTATAAACTACTCGAACGAGGAATATGTCTTACTTGAAGACGCAGACAACATATTTTTATGTGAAACTTATGGAGAACTTTTCCACGTTACTAACTTAAGTTTTTATAAATATATTATCGAAGAAGAGTTAAAGTACGTAAAGGATAGAAACATCAGTGTAGATTGGGATTTTTATTTGAATTTAAAATTAGCCAGTTCCCTTTTTTCTCAACTTGCGCCACATAAAATAATTAAACGAGGTATTAATGAACTAGGCACCATTTTTAAATGGATAACTGGTACGCCAGATCACAATGACTTAACACAATTCTGGTACGCCAGATCACAATGACTTAACAATTCACAATCACAATTCAAAACAAAATCAATGACTTGGTCGAAAACAACAATAAACAAAACCAAATCAATTCTGCAATTTTTAAGGAAATTCAAAAAGTAACCAATTTACTAGAAAACTTAAATTTAAATGAAGTATTTGCTATTAAAAAACAGAGATTAAAATTATTGTCACTCGACTTACAAAATCTGCGAGACGCAATATCATTCTCAAAAGCTAATATTTTATATTCAAAAATCCTAAACAACCACGATGTGGCAGATATATTTACTCACGAAAAATATAATATAACTATAATAGACCTAATGGATGTTTCTTTTTTTCAATTATATCGCACAAAGGTTTAATTATATATTACATAAAATATCCCATTGTAAAACATAGTTGTAAGTTTTTTCACGCAAAAGCCATATCTCAAGCAAACGGCAAATTAATTATAGACGACAAAGTCGCTAAATGCAACGACACTTATTACCCAATAAAAACTTTCAAAAAAGAATTATACAATAATTTTGGTCAAATTCAAGAAAAAGACAATTGCTTTGTAGATATGCTTAATAAAAAATATGCAGTTTGCAAGAAAATCAAAGAAAGAAACAAACCTGTAGAAATTATTACAGACGGTGCTATTCTAGTATCCGGTTCAAACTATATCAACCATACATTTGTTACAGGCATTTATGTAGTTACTTTTCAATTTATTGTTGATATCAATAATATAACTTATACCAATAATAAACAAAAACTGTTAAACTATATCGAAAACAATAGATTTAAAAACTACCTGATAACAGAATATTTACAAAGCAACAATTCCGAACTTAAATTTCAAAATACAAATATATTATCACAAATTATTATACCACTTAAGCATAATCATTTTGAAACAACATTTGTAATAATTTTAATCATGCTTGTATTTTGTATGTCAAAGCTTCTTAAGTACCTTTTCCCCAATTTATTTTTGAACATCTTTAACTTCATAAAAACTAAATATTCTTTAGTTACTAAACGTAACACTATTCAAAAATCAGAAGTTGACCCTGACACTTTAAAATCATTAAGCGATAAAGTGGACCAATTATCAGAAACCCTTTAGAATCGGGGACGATTCATTTTAAGAAAGGGGGAGTTATCACCCTCAGTTACTTAGCGTTCCTTATGTAAATTGTAAACAACTTTTCATAGTCTTTTCGGACTCTTGACAATTCATTCTCAGCTCCTCATATTTCGCTATTTTAAACAATTTCCATTGAGTCACGAGTAACGCTTCTTGGAATTAATAAACCACCCACGCAGCTTAAAAACGCCTAGCGCGCAAAACACTCAATGTTTATTTGTAAACAAATCCTCCTTGAGAATAATAAGCCTAGCGCGCAAAACACCCAATGCTTATTTGTAAACAAATCCTCCTTCGTCCAAACAGCATCACGAGCTTTAAGCTTTAGCTTGATCAGCAGAAGCTTTGACATCTTTAAAGGCTACTTTGGCCTCAGAACAATATTGTAACTTTAGTCTTAATTTTGTACACAGAAGAAACGGAGTTGTTCTCCACAAATAAAATATATTTTTTTCAAACTACTAAAAACGGTTTGATTAATTTGCATATGCATATTTCTACATACATAGGAACATAGATCGAAGGGTATCCCACTGTTGCGTGCCGCGCGGTTTATAACAGATACTTTGATCCATCGATTGAGAGTGACCCAGCTGCAAGATGAGTGGATAAGAGGGGTTAGAGAATTCATATGAAGATTTTTATATTCAAAATCAGGATCTATTTAAGGACACAAATAAAGAACTCATAGTAGTCCCTGGTCATATGGAAAACGAATTAATTGTTGGTGCTTATAACCAAGGTCAATTCTTGGCTGCAAAAACGCAAGATTTAGTGGAAAATCGTATTACATTCCAAAATTGAAAGGAAAAGTTGTTCGTGTTGTAGATAGTTGTGTTCGTTGCATAATAGTTAACGCGAAATCTGGTAAAAATAAAGGGTTTTTGATAAGGAAAATATACCGTTTATTACATACCATATTGACCATGTTGGCCCAATGAAACTAATTAATAAGCGATATAATCGCATTTTAGTTGTGGTGGATGGGTTTTCGAAATATGTTTGGTTGTATCCAACCCGTAGTACAGGTGTCCATGAGGTTATAGAGTGCTTGGAAAAAACAAGCAGTTAATTTTGGAAACTCCTACAGAATTGTCTCGGATAGAGGTTCCGCAATTTACCTCGAATTCCTTTAAAGAATATTGTGAGAATGAAAAGATTCAACATTTGCTAAAATGTTAAAATGCTAAACTGGTGAAAGATACATTAAAAACACTTAATTGGAAAATATTATCGCACCCGCTGTACTCTCTAGATTTCGCCCCGTCCGACTATCACCTTTTCTCATCGATGGGACACTCCCTTGCAGAGCAATGCTTCGCTAATTTTGAAGAAGGCGAAAAATGGCTCGTCGAATGGTTTGCCTCAAAAGAGAAAGAGTTTTTTATACCCTTCGACCATTGAAAATGGTCAAAAAAGGGTATACTAACTTTGTGCAAATGTATGTAACAGGCATAAGGAGGCGTGGGAGACCCCATAAAGTATATATATTCTTGCTCAGGATCACAAGCCGAGTCGATTGAGCCATGTCTGTCTGTCTGTCCGTCTGTCCGTCTGTCTGTGTGAACGCACAGATCTCAGCTATTATAAAAGCTAGAGTTACCAAACTTGGCAGGAAGACTCCTGTGTACTATAAGCAGATGAAGTTTATTTCAAATGTTAGGTGCCACGCCCACCGCCCCCACAAATCAATAATTTAATTTTTGAACTTAATTTGTAAGCGCTGTATATAAGATACAACTTTCTGACTTAAACATATACTAAGCTAAATGAAATATCTACGTAGTCCCACAATTACAATCCAATCGAACAATAAACACAGAAGTTATTTAAGAAAGTATTAGCATAAAACCAAGTGCTTCTGTCAGCTAACAAGGGAAACGGGCGAGCGCGAAGCGCGAGCGCCATCTGTCGGGATTAATTTCAAAGCATGTGCATATGCATATGTGTATGAATTTAACAAATTAAACTACACGGGAACATAGGTCGAAGGGTATCCCACTGTCGCGTTTTGCGCGACTGTTGCTCTCGTTTTTTTTTGGAATGGTCTCCATAATTTGTCTGAGAGATGGGCGAAATGTGTAGAAACCAATGGTCAATACGTTGAATAAAAAAATTTTGAGATTCCTCTGAAAATTAAGTGTTTTCTTTATCGAAAAAACCGGTCATTTTCAACTAACACCCCTGGTATAGTTCCAATGTTGTCTAAGTTAAGTAATGACAATCCAGGATTATGGTATACAAATTTAGGACAAGTTCAGCAAATAATAAATAATACAGAGCCAAGAAGCACGTAAATAGCACCTTTTAAGTTAATAACTGAAGTAGATATGCGCGTTTCTGATAATAAAGAGCTAAAAGATTTAGTAAACAAATTTATCATTAGAGAGTAATAAGAAAAACGAAAAAATTTGCGGCAAGAAGCTCGTGAAAACATTAAGGATATACAGGAAGAAAATAAAAAGCATTTGAATTAAAAAGGAAATAAGATAAACAGTATAATATTAATGATTTAGAAGCCATAAAAAGGACTCAGTACGGAGTAGGAGTAAATCTTAAAGGTAAATATTTGGGCCCATATAAAGTGGTAGAGATCAAAGATCATGAGAGGTATGAGGTTGAAAAGATAGGAGATAATGAAGGTCCTATAAAAACAATTACAGTTGCAGAGTATATGAAACCATCCATTCGAGGCGAATGTACTGTCAGGAGGGCCGATTGTGGGAATTGGTAATTGGTATTAAATGTGTTGATGCTTCTACATTGCAGCCCTGATAAAAATGCAACCCTAGACAAGACTAAGTTATCGAAAGAAAGGGAGCGAGTGTAGAATGGAGAGTCGAGTACAAAAAGTTGCCAAGAGCGGTTGTTACTAAACTTAAATAATAAGTTTCGTCATAAGTCTTCATAATTAAATCAGTGAAATCTTGAAGAACATAAATAATTTGTTACACTTATAAGCTATATTACTTGTTTAATAAAAACTATATAAACGAAAAACTACATATATTATCAATGTTTAATAAAGGTAAGCTCGTGCTCGGCTTTATTAAGAGATGGTCTAAGGAGTTTGACGATCCTTATCTAACAATGACCCTCTACACGTCTACACGGATCATGCAATAGGATCCCTGAGTGAGCACTTCAGGGAGTTATGTTCGGACTACAATAAATTATATTCCATTTTGGCTAAAAAAAAACAATAATTCTATATCTACCTTAAAATTCCTAATCCTGACTTACCTATCAAGTAACTACTAAAATATTTGTTTATGTAAACATTTTTTTTTAGGCTATGGATTTTAAAAAAATTCATGGTCTATTGTGTTTGTCGGAACAAATGTGCGTAACAGGCAGAAGGAGGCATCTCCGACCCCATAAACTATATATTGTATATTCTGAATCAGTATCAGTAGCCGAGTCGATTGAGACATGTCTTTCTGTCCGTCTGTCTGTCTGTATGAATACCTGGATCTCAGAAACTATAAGAGCTAGAGTCATCATATTTTGTGACAACATACGTATATATTGCAATGTCTCAAAGTTTTTTTTTTAAATTTGGACACGCCCGTTCCCGCCTCTTTAGATTAGTAATAACTATTTAAAATCTACAGTATTAACTCAACAACCAAAGTTGTATATCTTACATGACAAATACCTTGCCACGGCCGTTATGAGAAAATTTCATTTAAATCGGACTATAAATAAGTGAGATATGATACGAATTAAACTCACTTTGAACATAAGCAGATCTAATTTACGCAAGCACACCGAATGTCAAATCTAGCGTAAGACACAGCATTTTAAACCTTTTATTTGCATTGTATGGTAACAGAATTGATTCACAATGCAGCTTTGTCGATGGGCCAAGGAGTTAGGCAATGGCCGAGTGGTTAGAGTGGCGGACGGCAATTTCAAAAGACTGTGAGGGGGAGAGTGCGTGTGTTTCAACTCAACTCTCGGTTGAGGCAGGTGCGAATTTTCATTTATTAATTATTTCTTCTTTTATTTTATTTTGTTTACTCTTTTATACCCTTCGACCATTGAAAATGGTCAAAAAATGGTATACTAACTTTGTGCAAATGTATGTAACAGGCAGAAGGAGGCGTGGCAGACCCCATAACGTATATATATTCTTGCTCAGGATCACAAGCCGAGTCGATTGAGCCATGTCTGTCTGTCTGTCTGTCTGTGTGAACGCACAGATCTCAGCTATTATAAAAGCTAGAGTTACCAAATTTGGCAGGAAGACTCCTGTGTACTATAAGCAGATCAAGTTTATTTCAAATGTTAGGTGCCACGCCCACCGCCCCCACAAATCAATAATTTAATTTTTGAACTTAATTTGTAAGCGCTGTATAAAAGATACAACTTTCTGACTTTAACATATACTAAGCTGAACAAAATATCTACGTAGTGTCCAAATCACAATCCGATCGAACAATGAACACAGAAGTTATTTAAGAAAGTATGAACACAAAACCAAGTGCTTCTGTCAGCTAACAATGGAGGCGGGCGAGCGCGAAGCGCGAGCGCCATCTGTCGTGATTAATTTCAAAGCATGTGCATATGCATTTGTGTATGAATTTAACAAATTAAACTACACGGGAACATAGGTCGAAGGGTATCCCACTGTCGCGTTTTGCGCGACTGTTGTTCTCGTTTAATTCTAATAAACTAAAAGAAAAGTTACAGTCAAGCGGGCTGTAATATAGCCGCTACATACTAATGAAATTATTTAATTAAATTTCATTTCATATTTTTTATGCAATATGAAAGACATTCAAATTATAATAGTTATAAATACTATTAATTATTTATAAATAAAGTTTACTATCTTTATTTTATTTAGCACGCATCAAAACGCGAGCTAATGCGTTCTTCAATGCCGTCACTCTTACCGTATTTTGTCTGTTATGACTTTGCAAGTTCAGTAAGATTCCAATTGGATGCTTCCTACTTTGTTTTGCTCTCAATATTTTGCAATTAGAATGCTAGAAAATAACAGAAAGTTATGAATGTGCGAGTGGGATGCCCATACATACATGTCTGCATATCCACATGTATGTATTGGCGCCCCACTTCAACACACATTATTGCATGAATGTATATATGTACATACATATGTACAATTAGATTTGCAGTTGCTGACGAAAGAAAACTAAGTTCTAATTACATACACATGTCGGAGTGCGACTCCTGGAATTTTGGGAATCGTTTCTATGATTTTACATTCTGATGAAATTGTAGCAATGTGGTGAAACTCTATTATTTCACATTGTGATGAAATTGTAGCATTGTGGTGAAATTCTGACAATCACTGCAGCAGAGGAGCAGACGGCCTCTGCAGCTGAGTGAGGTCCGATCTGGTTGTCATAAATAGTGTGTTAGAGAGGGATGACAATATAGTGAACGCCAGTGTTGTGTATAGACATGATAGAATATGAGGAAGATTGGTAAAGGAAGAAAATCACCTTAGTGAAGTTTGACTGGTGGAATTGATCGGAACTTGCTGTGCTGCTGCACCAAAATTACAAAACTTATAAATAAAATGGATAAGACTCCCCTATTGCCGACATCAGAAGTGGGATCGCCTTCGCCACAAGAGCCCAGCTCTGATCAGTATATGGCTGCGTTGGAAGCACAAAACCGTAACCTTGTGGAAATAATAAAAACCATGCACGCACCGAGAGCACCGGCGTTAGATGAAAAGTCTTTGCACGTCACACTGCCAAAATTCTGCGCTGACAGCGCTGGAGCGGATCCATCTGCATGGTGCACCACGGTGGACTTAATCTTTGCAAATAATGAGCCTGTAGGCAGTGCGCTCGTAATAGCATTGGGCAAAGCGCTAGAAGGCAGTGCTTCACAATGGCTGTCGCAGATATGCTTCGCTGAAATCACATGGCTCAGTTTAAGGAACTGTTCATACAGCGATTCGTAGGGATTGAGACGACGGTTGCCATTCTCATGAACGTTTTAAATGGACGTCCAAAACCTGGAGAGAGCTTTGCCCAGTATGGAAGTCGCATTGTCACCTTGTTGCTGTTTAAGTGGAAGGCCAAGGATTTGGAGGAGATTGCGGTATCTGTAGTGTTGGCTCACATGGCACAAATCGATAATAATTTGTTGCGTTGGGTGTTTACGACAAATGTGGCTACGCGCAATGAGCTTCAGCAACAACTGCAAGCTTACGCCTTCAAGAAACGTAACAACGGAGATGATTCTGCCCCAGAAATGAAGAACTCAAGAATGCAGGCGCAGACTAAGTGCCATTTTTGTGCGAAAGTTGGCCACAAATTCGCCGAATGCGAGAATGCGAGAGAATTAATAATCTAGTTATTTTAAGAGGAATTGGTGACAATATAGTTAAGAGCCACTTGCAAATACTATCAACTGTCCAAATGTCTGAATTTAATTTAGAAATTTTGTTTCATATTGTAGTGGATAACTATTTAAAGCACGACATAATGATTGGCCAAGACATATTAAAGCTTGGTTTCGGCGTATTGATTGAATCTGATAAATTTAGTATTTACAAATCCAAAATTATTAATGCCATTCAAAATAATGCACCTGAGAACACTTTAGAAATACTTCTTGACACCAATACAGAATTAAGTGATAATGATAAATGTAAATTAAGAAATATATTGGAAAAGTATGCCGATAGTTTCGTAATTGGGATACCAAATAAGCGTGTAACCACAGGTGCATTGGAAATTCGTTTAATTGATAAGAATAAAACTGTTCAAAGGCGCCCATATCGACTCAGCACAGATGAGAAGCTGTTAGTTAGAAAAAAGATAGAACAAATGCTTGAATCTAATGTAATTCGTCCCAGCAGTTCTCCATTTGCAAGTCCAAAGTTATTAGTTAAATAGAAGGACGGCAGTGACAGGTTGTGTATCGATTTTCGTGAGCTTAACTTAAATACAATTTCTGATAAGTTTCCATTGCCACTGATTTCGGATCAAATAGATCGTTTGCGGGGTGGTAAATATTTTTCCGTTTTAGACATGGCCAGCGGATTTTATCAAATACCGATTCATCCAGATTCTATAGAAAAAACAGCATTTGTGACTACAGAAGGTCAGTATTTGGTCTAAAGAATGCGTCGTCTATTTTTCAACGTGCTATTGTTCGAGCTTTGGGGGACTTAGCCTATTCCTATGCAGTTGTTTACATAGACGATGTGCTGGTAGTTGCGAATACAAAGGAGGAAGCATACGAGAGGTTGAATACAGTGTTAAAAGCGTTATCAAAGGCAGGGTTCTCGTTCAATATAAAAAAATGTAATTTTCTTCGTACAGGAATAGAGTACCTAGGATTCTACATCAAGGATGGAGAAATTAAACCAAATCCTCGTAAGATAGAATCTCTTTCTGTTTTATCTCAGCCAACCTCGGCATCGCAGTTAAGGCAGTTTATAGGTCTGGCATCGTATTTCAGACAATTTTTTCCACGATTCTCAGAGAAGTTGAAGCCACTGTATCAGTTAACCTCTAAGCTGAATGCTTTTGTTTGGAATGAGGAACACGAGAAGATACGGCAGAATATTATCAAAGTGCTTACATGTGACCCTGTACTGACCATATTCGACCCTGAGCTTCCAATTGAATTGCATATTGATGCCAGTGCAGATGGCTACGGCCCTATGCTCATGCATAAAATAGAAGGGAAACACAGAGTAGTCGAATTTTATAGCAAATGCACGTCAATATCAGAAGCCAAATATCACTCGTATGAGTTAGAGACGCTAGCTGTCTATAATGCAGTAAGACATTTTAGACATTATTTGCACGGTAGAAAATTTGTTGTGTACACTGAATGCAATTCGTTAAAAGCTAGTCGTACAAAGGCCGAGTTAACCCCAAGAGTACACCGCTGGTGGGCGTACTTACAGGCATTTGACTTTAGTGTAGAATATCGCAATGGCAGCCAAATGGCTCACGTGGATTTTTTATCGCGAAATCCGATTCCCACAGTTTCAAGTGCCATAAGCAAAGTAGATGAAGTTCGTGTTGATCTGGCGACAATAACAGATAATTGCCTATTACCCGAACAGCAATGAGATGAGGGCATAAACAGAATCATGGCTTAATTGAATAACGAAGACATGGAGGCAAATATCGATAAAACATATGAGGTCCTAACTGGATTACTATATCGCAAAAATACAGCGTAATGGCAAGACTCGTTGCCTACCAGTAATCCCTAAAGCGCTTAGGTGGTCCGGTATAAATCATGTACACGAAGCTGTAATGCATTTGGGGTGGCAGAAAACTTTAGACAAGGTCTACGAGAAATATTGGTTTGAGCGTAAGACCAAATATGTAAGAAAATTTGTTGAAAATTGCATGACATGCAAATTGTCCAAGCCTTCATCAGGCAAAATACAAATTGAAATGCACCCAATTCCCAAGATTGACATACCGTGGCATACCGTTTACGTAGATATAAGTGGGAAGCTTAGTGGAAACAACGATCTAAAGGAAAATATCATAGTTCAGATAGATGGGTTCACTAAGTTTGTTCACTTGTATCATACTCTAAATCTTGACTCGGAAAATTGTATTAAAGCTATAAAGTCATACTAATGAAATTATTTAATTAAATTTCATTTCATATTTTTTATGCAATATGAAAGACATTCAAATTATAATAGTTATAAATACTATTAATTATTTATAAATAAAGTTTACTATCTTTATTTTATTTAGCACGCATCAAAACGCGAGCTAATGCGTTCTTCAATGCCGTCACTCTTACCGTATTTTGTCTGTTATGACTTTGCAAGTTCAGTAAGATTCCAATTGGATGCTTCCTACTTTGTTTTGCTCTCAATATTTTGCAATTAGAATGCTAGAAAATAACAGAAAGTTATGAATGTGCGAGTGGGATGCCCATACATACATGTCTGCATATCCACATGTATGTATTGGCGCCCCACTTCAACACACATTATTGCATGAATGTATATATGTACATACATATGTACAATTAGATTTGCAGTTGCTGACGAAAGAAAACTAAGTTCTAATTACATACACATGTCGGAGTGCGACTCCTGGAATTTTGGGAATCGTTTCTATGATTTTACATTCTGATGAAATTGTAGCAATGTGGTGAAACTCTATTATTTCACATTGTGATGAAATTGTAGCATTGTGGTGAAATTCTGACAATCACTGCAGCAGAGGAGCAGACGGCCTCTGCAGCTGAGTGAGGTCCGATCTGGTTGTCATAAATAGTGTGTTAGAGAGGGATGACAATATAGTGAACGCCAGTGTTGTGTATAGACATGATAGAATATGAGGAAGATTGGTAAAGGAAGAAAATCACTTTAGTGAAGTTTGACTGGTGGAATTGATCGGAACTTGCTGTGCTGCTGCACCAAAATTACAAAACTTATAAATAAAATGGATAAGACTCCCCTATTGCCGACATCAGAAGTGGGATCGCCTTCGCCACAAGAGCCCAGCTCTGATCAGTATATGGCTGCGTTGGAAGCACAAAACCGTAACCTTGTGGAAATAATAAAAACCATGCACGCACCGAGAGCACCGGCGTTAGATGAAAAGTCTTTGCACGTCACACTGCCAAAATTCTGCGCTGACAGCGCTGGAGCGGATCCATCTGCATGGTGCACCACGGTGGACTTAATCTTTGCAAATAATGAGCCTGTAGGCAGTGCGCTCGTAATAGCATTGGGCAAAGCGCTAGAAGGCAGTGCTTCACAATGGCTGTCGCAGATATGCTTCGCTGAAATCACATGGCTCAGTTTAAGGAACTGTTCATACAGCGATTCGTAGGGATTGAGACGACGGTTGCCATTCTCATGAACGTTTTAAATGGACGTCCAAAACCTGGAGAGAGCTTTGCCCAGTATGGAAGTCGCATTGTCACCTTGTTGCTGTTTAAGTGGAAGGCCAAGGATTTGGAGGAGATTGCGGTATCTGTAGTGTTGGCTCACATGGCACAAATCGATAATAATTTGTTGCGTTGGGTGTTTACGACAAATGTGGCTACGCGCAATGAGCTTCAGCAACAACTGCAAGCTTACGCCTTCAAGAAACGTAACAACGGAGATGATTCTGCCCCAGAAATGAAGAACTCAAGAATGCAGGCGCAGACTAAGTGCCATTTTTGTGCGAAAGTTGGCCACAAATTCGCCGAATGCGAGAATGCGAGAGAATTAATAATCTAGTTATTTTAAGAGGAATTGGTGACAATATAGTTAAGAGCCACTTGCAAATACTATCAACTGTCCAAATGTCTGAATTTAATTTAGAAATTTTGTTTCATATTGTAGTGGATAACTATTTAAAGCACGACATAATGATTGGCCAAGACATATTAAAGCTTGGTTTCGGTGTATTGATTGAATCTGATAAATTTAGTATTTACAAATCCAAAATTATTAATGCCATTCAAAATAATGCACCTGAGAACACTTTAGAAATACTTCTTGACACCAATACAGAATTAAGTGATAATGATAAATGTAAATTAAGAAATATATTGGAAAAGTATGCCGATAGTTTCGTAATTGGGATACCAAATAAGCGTGTAACCACAGGTGCATTGGAAATTCGTTTAATTGATAAGAATAAAACTGTTCAAAGGCGCCCATATCGACTCAGCACAGATGAGAAGCTGTTAGTTAGAAAAAAGATAGAACAAATGCTTGAATCTAATGTAATTCGTCCCAGCAGTTCTCCATTTGCAAGTCCAAAGTTATTAGTTAAATAGAAGGACGGCAGTGACAGGTTGTGTATCGATTTTCGTGAGCTTAACTTAAATACAATTTCTGATAAGTTTCCATTGCCACTGATTTCGGATCAAATAGATCGTTTGCGGGGTGGTAAATATTTTTCCGTTTTAGACATGGCCAGCGGATTTTATCAAATACCGATTCATCCAGATTCTATAGAAAAAACAGCATTTGTGACTACAGAAGGTCAGTATTTGGTCTAAAGAATGCGTCGTCTATTTTTCAACGTGCTATTGTTCGAGCTTTGGGGGACTTAGCCTATTCCTATGCAGTTGTTTACATAGACGATGTGCTGGTAGTTGCGAATACAAAGGAGGAAGCATACGAGAGGTTGAATACAGTGTTAAAAGCGTTATCAAAGGCAGGGTTCTCGTTCAATATAAAAAAATGTAATTTTCTTCGTACAGGAATAGAGTACCTAGGATTCTACATCAAGGATGGAGAAATTAAACCAAATCCTCGTAAGATAGAATCTCTTTCTGTTTTATCTCAGCCAACCTCGGCATCGCAGTTAAGGCAGTTTATAGGTCTGGCATCGTATTTCAGACAATTTTTTCCACGATTCTCAGAGAAGTTGAAGCCACTGTATCAGTTAACCTCTAAGCTGAATGCTTTTGTTTGGAATGAGGAACACGAGAAGATACGGCAGAATATTATCAAAGTGCTTACATGTGACCCTGTACTGACCATATTCGACCCTGAGCTTCCAATTGAATTGCATATTGATGCCAGTGCAGATGGCTACGGCCCTATGCTCATGCATAAAATAGAAGGGAAACACAGAGTAGTCGAATTTTATAGCAAATGCACGTCAATATCAGAAGCCAAATATCACTCGTATGAGTTAGAGACGCTAGCTGTCTATAATGCAGTAAGACATTTTAGACATTATTTGCACGGTAGAAAATTTGTTGTGTACACTGAATGCAATTCGTTAAAAGCTAGTCGTACAAAGGCCGAGTTAACCCCAAGAGTACACCGCTGGTGGGCGTACTTACAGGCATTTGACTTTAGTGTAGAATATCGCAATGGCAGCCAAATGGCTCACGTGGATTTTTTATCGCGAAATCCGATTCCCACAGTTTCAAGTGCCATAAGCAAAGTAGATGAAGTTCGTGTTGATCTGGCGACAATAACAGATAATTGCCTATTAGCCGAACAGCAATGAGATGAGGGCATAAACAGAATCATGGCTTAATTGAATAACGAAGACATGGAGGCAAATATCGATAAAACATATGAGGTCCTAACTGGATTACTATATCGCAAAATACAGCGTAATGGCAAGACTCGTTGCCTACCAGTAATCCCTAAAGCGCTTAGGTGGTCCGGTATAAATCATGTACACGAAGCTGTAATGCATTTGGGGTGGCAGAAAACTTTAGACAAGGTCTACGAGAAATATTGGTTTGAGCGTAAGACCAAATATGTAAGAAAATTTGTGGAAAATTGCATGACATGCAAATTGTCCAAGCCTTCATCAGGCAAAATACAAATTGAAATGCACCCAATTCCCAAGATTGACATACCGTGGCATACCGTTTACGTAGATATAAGTGGGAAGCTTAGTGGAAACAACGATCTAAAGGAAAATATCATAGTTCAGATAGATGCGTTCACTAAGTTTGTTCACTTGTATCATACTCTAAATCTTGACTCGGAAAATTGTATTAAAGCTATAAAGTCAAGTATGTCTTTTTTTGGAGTTCCCAGTCGTATTATAGTGGATCAAGGATGAAGTTTTGCCAGCAACAAGTTCCGTGAGTTTTGTTCAACAAACAGGATTGAGTTGCACTTAATAGCTACAGGTGCCAGTAGAGCAAATGGGCAGGTTGAAAGGGTGATGAGCACTCTTATGCTTATGCTTACTGCTGTGGAAACGAGTCAGCGATCATGGCAAGATGCGTTGGCAGAAATCCAACTAGCCATGAATTGCACCACAAATCGAGTAACTAAAGCAAGTGCTTTGGAATTGCTGATAGGAAGAGAAGCTAGGCCTTTTGGGTTGTTGCTAGTCGATGTGGAAGAAAGTGTAGTCGATAGAGAACAGATGAGGGCACAAGCCAAAGAAAACATGCAAAAGAATGCACAGTACGATAAACAAAGGTTTGATAAAAACAAAGCAAAAGTAGTTCGGTATAAGGTAGGCGATCATGTGTTACTGAAAAGCGAGGAGCGGCATCAAACGAAGCATGACCCCAAATTTAAGGGCCCATTTCAGGTAATTAATGTACTAGATGGTGATCGATACGAGTTGAAGTCGTTAGTTAATAAGCGAACATATAAATATTCGCATGAATAGCTAAGAGCGCTACCAGACAGACGATTGACAGCAGAATGTAATGGTGACTCGCAAGAGGGAAAAGAGTTGAAAGATGGCACTAGTGATCGTGCATCTGTGTCCCAAGAGGGGAAAGATTTGGTAAACGGCACGAATGAAATGGCGTGTGTTCAAAAAGAGTAATGACCGCACTATATCAGCTATCTCGCAGGGACGAGAAGTATTATGGCGGGGGTCAAGAGATTGGGTGTGAGAGAAGACACGCTAATGTTGATATGTGAAATTAAAGTTATGGAAAATGTAACTAGTTTGAAGTTTTGATACGTAAATTGGAGATGAATTGGAGAAAAATCAATCATGAGATGAATTGTCAATTAATGTATGTCTAAGCGGCTCTATAAGTTAACAAATGTAAGAGAGAAAGATATTGAAGTTTGTTAAATAAATTGAAATTAAGTTGATGAAATTGTGTGACTTGGACTTGAGTGGTGGATTAGACACACGAGGACGTGTGATAGGTCAGGAAGGCCGTGTCGGAGCGCGACTTCTGGAATTTTGGGAATCGTTTCTATGATTTCACATTCTGATGAAATTGTAGCATTGTGGTGAAATTCTGACAATCAGTGCAGCAGAGGAGCAGACGGCCTCTGCAGCTGAGTGAGGTCCGATCTGGTTGTCATAAATAGTGTGTTAGAGAGGGATGACAATATAGTGAACGCCAGTGTTGTGTATAGACATGATAGAACATGAGGAAGATTGGTAAAGGAAGAAAATCACCTTAGTGAAGTTTGACTGGTGGAATTGATCGGAACTTGCTGTGCTGCTGCACCAAAATTATAAAACTTATAAATAAAATGGATAAGACTCCCCCATTGCCGACACATACATATATTGCGTAACTAAAACTTAAAAATCACCTACCGACGCCGCCCCTCTTTAATGTTTTTGAGCTTTTACTTTATTTTAAAAAAATTATGAAAAACAAAAAAAATTTGGTACGCGCTAGAAATGCATATGTACCTGCACCTATTGCCTACGGTATACTGTGATAACAGAACCCCACAAAAAAAGAAAAGTGTCATGATCTGAGTATGCGGCATATGCAGTCATATGTATTTTGGGTTGCTAAGTCCGAATCCGGGGTCAGAAATTCCCCATCACGTCTGGATTTCAACCTAACCTCAAAAAACTGAAAAACATTTGGATATCCCCTAAAAGATATAGAATGGTGATCTGGATATGCGATATATGTTTTAACAGGTATTTTGTCCTTCTAAATCCGAATCCGAAGTTAAAATTTATATAGCACGTCTGAGTTTCGACTTAACCTCAAAAAACCTGAAACATTTTCAAAGTCCCAAAAAATAATGGGGGGTCATGATCCGGTTATGGGATATATGTTTTTAGACCTTCCGAATCAGAATCCGATAACAAAACCAGCCTATGACGTCAGAATTTAGACCTAACCTAAAAATTTTTTTAAAAACTTCCAAAATAATTTTTTAATTTTTTTTAACATTGGATTAGTGTGTATTTAAATTAAATATAAACGAGAGCAACAGTCGCGCAAAACGCGACAGTGGGATACCCTTCGACCTATGTTCCCGTGTAGTTTAATTTGTTAAATTCATACACATATGCATATGCACATGCTTTGAAATTAATCCCGACAGATGGCGCTCGCGCTTCGCGCTCGCCCGTCTCCCTTGTTAGCTGACTTGGTTGTATGCTCATACTTTCTTCAATAACTTCTGTGTTTATTGTTCGATTGGATTGTAATTTGGAGACTACGTAGATATTTTATTTAGCTTAGTATATGTTTAAGTCAGAAAGTTGTATCTTATATACAGCGCTTACAAATTAAGTTAAAAAATTAAATTATTGATTTGTGGGGGCGGTGGGCTTGGCACCTAATATTTGAAATAAACTTCATCTGCTTATAGTACACAGGAGTCTTCCTGTCAAGTTTGGTAACTCTAGCTTTTATAATAGCTGAGATCTGTGCGTTCACACAGACAGACGGACAGACAGACAGACATGGCTCAATCGACTCGGCTTGTGATCCTGAGCAAGAATATATATACTTTATGGGGTCTCCCACGCCTCTTTATGCCTGTTACATACATTTGCACAAAGTTAGTATACCCTTTTTTGACCATTTTCAATGGTCGAAGGGTATAAAAAAAGCTTTTCTGTTGGTATACCCCCTTTTGAGCATTGTTTTTATCAGTATTCGCAATAGATTCATATGAGTAGTGATTTTTTGCTTCAAAACTGTATTTAAACTAATAAAAAACATAAATCAAATATGTGATTCTACATATTTGTAGAAATGCAGTAATAAATTATTAAAAAAATTCAAAATTTTTGAAGATTTTCAACATTTTTTAAGTTAGGTTGAAATTAAGACGTGGTTGGCTGGTGTTAACATTGGATTCGGATTTGGAAAGTCTAAAAACATATTGAAACACATATCGCATGACTGGATCATGACCCCCCATTAATTTTTGGGACCTTAAATTTTTTTCATGTTTTTTTAGGTTAAGTCAAAACTCAGACATGCTATGTAAATTTTGACTTCGAACTTAGAAGGACAAAATACATGTTAAAACATATATCCCAAGCCCAGATCACAATTCAATATCTTTTGGGGGATATCCAAAGGTTTTTCAGTTTATTAAGGTTAGGTCGAAATCCAGACGTGATGGAGAATTTCTGACCCCGGATTCGGATTCAGCGACCCAAAATACATATAACTGCATATGCCGCATACCCGGATCATAACACTTTTCTTTTTTTGTGGGGTTGTGTAATCCACGGCTTTATACATTCAGCGCGTGACTGTAGCGTTCGTATTTTTTTTTTTCGTTAAGTTTTTATTTTGTTTTTTTTTCTGGCGATTTTGATTTGTTTTTTGTTGCTAATACTCATGATGTGATTGTGTTTTTCTGGGGTTTTCCCAATTTTCGGCAGCAAATGTTGGAATGGCTGTTTCTTTTTGATCCCCAGTTTGAATACAATAAATTTTAATCAAACACTTTTTTTTTCATTTAAGATTTAATTTTTTTTGTTATTTAAAATATTCTTTTTAGGCCATGGATTTTACAAAAGTTCATGGTGTATTGTGTTTGTCGGAACGGAAATGTGCGTATAAGGCAGAATGACCCCATAAACTATCTATATTCTGAATCAATATCAACAACCGAGTCGATTGACACAAGTCTGTCTGTCCGTCTGTATGAATACCTAGATCTCAGAAACTATAAGAACTATAGCAATCAAATTTTGTGACAACATACATACGTGTATATACGGGCTTCTTAAAGTTTTTTTTTTTTAAATTTGGACACGCCCCTTCCCGCCTCTCTAAATCAGTAACAACTATTTAAAAACTACAATATTAACTCAAGAACCAAAGTTGTATATCTAGCATGACAAATACTTTGCCAAGGCTGTAAAGAAAAGACACTTCTAAGCACTTTTATGAGTTTATTTCAACTGCCTATGTAGAAGATTGTATGTCTCTACACTTTGCGAGTTTATTTAGAACTGATCTTAGAATCGAATGCGAAAGAAACCGCGGTGGTGGTTATTTTACTTATCTCTATTTATATATGCAGCACTTGGAAGACGCAGCGTGGGCTAATAATTATTCAAATAGTTGCGATCCATTCTCTTTATCGCAAACATAATAAAAATATTGTGGCCGGCCGTAAACGCAGATGAGACAATATTCTTGATACCTGATAGTCTTGCCAATAGCAAACCAGTGTAGTGCAGTACAGTGTCGTACTGTACAGTGCAGTGCTATGTACATGTTCATGCTAGTGCTTGAACAACGGGCGTTATGTGAAAATTTCATTCAATAAATGAGATATGATACTAATTAAACTCACTTTGAACATATGTACATACATATATACTTAAGCAAACCTAATTTATACAAGCATACCGAAGTTAAAATGTTGCGTCAGACACACAGCATTTTATTAAACTTTATATTTGCATTGTATGGTAACAGAATTGGTTCACAATGCAGCTTTGCCGGAGGGCCAAGGAGTGAGGCAATGACCGAGTGGTTAGAGTGGCGGACTGTACTTTTAAAAGACTGTGAGAGAGTGCGTGTGTTTGATTCTCAGATGAGACGGGTGAAAAAATTTCATTTCGTTTATTTATTATGTTTATTTATCAGTCGCAAATCTGCATTAATAGACATCGGTTGTGTCGCGCACATGCAAAAGTGATCTGCAATTTTGCTTTATCGGTGCATTCTCTTGTGTGCTAAAAATAGCACACACCAGCACATTTGGGCGCTGCTACGTGCGGTGTCGGCATTTGACAATAACAATAAACCTTACGCGAAGTGCAGTGTAACGACGCTACCTGCCCTTCGGGCAAATTATTCCCCTCACCCCGCGCAGAGCCGCTAAAGGGGGCAATCTGATCTGTTTTTGAACATTTAAGCGTCCAATTATTTTTGTAAATATTATCTAACTTTTTCTGTTTTGTTTTGCTTGCGTGAGCAAACAAGATCAAGACACGTTCAAATAAGAATTCATTCAATATTAATATTTGTTTGATTAAATATTAAAAATTGGCAATGGAAAATAATAGTTCATCTAACAATAAGCCTAATGGCGAGCTAAACAAGACTAAACGTATGTTAAACTTCCAAAAAATGTCAGATATTGCTGGCCTTACACCAACTGAGCTGCGTGCAAAGTTAATAGAAGACCTGGGTTCACCATGCACTTCACAATCTTCCTCTAAATATGTACACGAAATCACCGTTGTTCCCACTACAACAGCCGGTCGCTGTGCAACTACTTGGTCATCTGGAGGAACTTTTTTATCGGACAGCGAGCCACTTATGGTCAGCAGCTCGATGGAAATCAACAAACCTAATAATAAACGAGAGCAACAGTCGCGCAAAACACGACAGTGGGATACCCTTCGACCTATGTTCCCGTGTAGTTTAATTTGTTAAATTCATACACATATGTATGCATATGGCGCTCGCGCTTCGTGCTCGCCCGCCTCCCTTGCTAGCTGACAGAAGCACTTGGTTTTATGCTCATACTTTCTTAAATAACTTCTGTGTTTATTGTTCGATCGGATTGTGATTTGGACACTACGTAGATATTTTATTCAGCTTAGTATATGTTAAAGTCAGAAAGTTTTATCTTTTATATAGCGCTTACAAATTAAGTTTAAAAATTAAAGTATTGATTTGTGGGGGCGGTGGGCGTGGCACCTAACATTTGAAATAAACTTGATCTGCTTATAGTACGCAGGAGTCTTCCTGCCAAATTTGGTAACTCTAGCTTTTATAATAGCTGAGATCTGTGCGTTCACACAGACAGACGGACAGACAGACAGACATGGCTCAATCGACTCGGCTTGTGATCCTGAGCAACAATATATATATTTTATGGGGTCTCCCACGCCTCCTTCTGCCTGTTACATATATTTGCACAAAGTTAGTATACCCTTTTTTGACCATTTTCAATGGTCGAAGGGTATAAAAATCTGGAATCTGCAGCCTACTACCTCAACTTGAAACGAATGCCCACATTCCAGCCAGCTTCAGTATGCTGGCAAAACGTTCCATCCAAGAAAAGAGGTTTACCAAACTCTCCCAAATCTTCGAAAAAACTATCTATAACAAATGAAAATAATAACTACTTTGCGACAAATCAGTTTGCTGCTCTTGCAGACCATGACGATTACCAACCTGAAGACCTCGGTATGGATGTTTGCCAGCGAATAACAGCCGGAGATGATGAAGCTCGTCAGTCTCAAGATCCTGCAACTAAGAAGATATCAAAACCTAGCCAAATCACAGTACTGGCTCTCAGCGATGTACCAGCCTTAGAAGGGCTTCTGGACTCAGCGGTGTTGTCTGACTCGTATGAGCTCAAAGTTGCTCACAATGGAAACGTGCGCATATATGCTCGCGACTCTGATGCCCACAGATCTATCACTAAAAGACTCTCGGAAGTAAATCTTCAATATACGCATTTCTGCCTTCCCGAAGACAAAGCCTTTAGAGTTGTGGTGTGTAATTTGGCTGCCTCTACCCCTATCGAGCAAATTCGAAACGCATTCACCTCTGAAGGTGGTCAATACTTACAATCCCAAAGTCAAACCACGGCATGAGGATATGTCTGGAACCGCCCAAAGCAAAGCCCCCGGTCAGAATGTTTGGTTCATTGATATTAAAAAGGCTATCAATAATCGAGAAGCATTAAAAATCAACAAAGTTGAACGGCAAAGAGTCAAAGTGGAGCTACCGAGGAAAAATATTGATATGCGTCAATGTTACCGTTGCTTTGGCTTTGACCACACCAAAAATTATTGCACCAAGGAGCCCAGGTGTGGTAGGTGCAGTATGCCCCACTGGACTGGCTCCAGTCATTGTTCGGCAAAGACCTATGATGACCTGGTTTGCGTCAATTGCCATGGAAAACATGAGGCAACCCATAAGGGCTGTAAAATATACGTTCAACGACTCAAAAGTCGCAAAACTGGAATCAACATTACTCCCATCAACCGCGAAGGTTACTCTCGACTCACTCGAACCAGTAAGGAACAAATAATCCCGACCTCAATCGTACAGCAGGGTCTATCGTATGCAGACGCGTCTAGACCTGGTCATCAGAGGACAGGCTTTGACAGGAAAAACTCTCAACAACATTTAAGCTCTACCCCAAACACAAGTAATCAGACAATTCAGGGTACGGACTATCATCACCGGCGTGTGGAAAATTCAAACCATCTGCAACATTCGAATCAAACGACAATTGATGGCTCACTAGCACAAGTCATCATCTCAATGCAGCAGACCATAGTAGGTCTTCAAAAAACCATCACCGAGTTGCTTGAGGAGATCAGGGAGCTCAGAGGTTCCAAAACGTTGATACAACACAAATAATGGCTCCTATGCTGCGCCTCGGTAACTGGAACGCTCGTAGCATTATCCCAAATGCTAATGAGCTCAAAGTTTTTCTGAGAAATCATGAAATTGATATTATGCTTATCTCAGAGACCTTTCTACACGCTAATTCTTACTTCAATATGATTGGATACAACTGCTACCGAGCAGATCACCCAGGTGGTCGCCCTAGAGGAGGAGCCTGTGTTCTAATCAAACATGGATTAATTCACTACCACGTTCAATCGACCTCGACGAATCAACTGCAGATGGTGACCATAATTATTTCCACAAATTTGGGCGAAATCGCGGTTGCAGCTGCGTATCTTCCCCCAGGACTGCCTTGGAATTCCGCTGAATTTGATACCCTTTTTGGTCAACTTGGTCAAAAGTTTATCATTGGTGGGGATTTTAATGCAATGCATCGCCTATGGGGCAGTATGAGAGCGAATGCTAGAGGCTCAGCACTGCACGACGCCATTTCCGGCAGCGCTACTCAAGTTCTGGCTACTGGTAGACTAAGGGATACACCTACATGCATAGACTTTTTCATGTACAAAGGTATAGCTAGCAGTCTGTTATCGGTACGTGAAGAATATGATTTAACATCAGATCATTTGCCGCTGATTGTGTCATTATCAACTTCGCCACAAAGCATTAGTCGCTTTACGTCGCTTATTCCACCTGGGGCAAATATTGGAATATTCCAAGATAAGCTAAACAATGCCTTTAACCTCAATACTGAGCTAAATACGGCTGAAGATGTCGATAAAGCTATCGAAACCTTTATAGTCAACATCAAGGACGCAGCTGAAATTGCAGCTCCCAGAAGAGCTCCTACACCAAGTAACTTGCGCAGCAATTTCACTCTCTCTCCGGAAGCAGTAGGTCTCTTATCACTCAAGAAGGTCTCTTATAACTCAGATGGCTCTTGGGCAAAAGCTCCTCAGGACAGAGCTGAAGCGTTTGCCAAAAATCTGGAAGAAAGATTCCAGCCGTTTGAGACAGCTTCACGAAAAAGAGTACAACTGGTAGCCGAATCTTTAGAAGCTCCTTTGCAGATGGCCCTTCCTGCAGTCCTTATTACCCTTTGTGAAATTAAGAATGAGATTAAAGCCCTTCGAAATAACAAGGCTCCCGGTGAGGACCAGATTGATAATCGCTCCATTAAGCTGATCCCCCATAGAGCTCTGTTATTCCTGGTGCTGATTTTCAACGCTGCCCTTCGAATCGGCTACTTTCCAAGCGCCTGGAAGACGGCAAACATCATAATGCTACACAAGAGTGGGAAGCCAGCAGATGAACTAAACTCCTATCGTCCAATAAGCCTTCTGCCAGCATTTGGCAAATTATTGGAGAGGTGCATCCTCAGAAGGATCCTCGACTCCACGGCGGTAAAAAAAGCTATCCCGAAGTTCCAGTTTGGCTTTAGACTGAGACAGTACGCCTGAACAATTGCATCGAGTAGTGAACTTTGTCCTGGAAGGTTTTCATGGAAAAGAGTATGTCGTTGGAGCCTATTTAGATATCCAGCAGGCTTTCGATAGAGTGTGGCATGCAGGACTTCTGCATAAACTTAAAGGATTACTTAATCCTCAACTCTATCTAATTATTAAAAGCTTCCTTCACGAGCGCTCCTTTAAAGTTGTTCAGGATGGCCTGTCCTCGCAGCCGAAGAAAATTAGAGCTGGTGTACATCAGGGTAGCGTATTAATACACATACGATATGCCCTCAGCTGTCAAATTGTCGAACACAGACCCTAATGATTTGCTAGTAGCTACCTTCGCAGATGATACAGCAATCTTGGCAAGAGACAAATGCGTTTATGCAGCCACAGATGTTCTCAAGCTCTATCTCAAGAAATTCGAAAATTGGGCTTGCCGCTGGAATATATCAATAAACCCAGACAAGTGTGTCTCTGTGACCTACACCTTAAGGAAAGGCACTTCGCCTGGTGTGTTTCTACACAGAGAATTACTAACTCACTCCGACGCCCATAAATACCTTGGTGTCACTCTGGACAAAAGGCTGACCTTTCGGCACCACGTTTCTTATGTAGCTCGGCGGCTTAAAACTAAAGCGAACAACATGAGTTGGTTACTCAAGCCTCACAACAAATTATCGCTCAAAAACAAAGCCAAAATATATAAAGTCATCCTAGCTCCCATCTGGAAATATGGAATCCAAGTTTACGGCATAGCTGCAAAGACGCACCTAAACAAGATTCGTGTGGTGCAGTCCCAAATCTTGCGAAAAATAACTGGTGCAGCTTGGTACATACGCAATAGGGATATAGAAGCTGAACTTCAAATACCCAAAATTGGCGATATCATCAACCGTGAAGCAGCCGCTTACTTGAATAAACTTGGAGGCCATCAAAACCAATTGGCCCGTAAGCTTTTAAGAGAAAGGCGCACATGGGGCTTACGGGCAAGAAGAAGGCTCAAGCGTACACACCCTACTGATCTGCCTAGCATTATGTATTCAGAATTTTTTATTTTAATTCATAAATTTTGTCAATACTGGTAAACTCATAAACTCATATACAAAAAAAATTATAATTGTCACAACTTTTTTTTTGATATTATAATTTTGCTCTACAAAATATAATATAATTATGAATTTTCAATCCATCTTCTCAAAAATTAAACATAAATACACATGTTTTCTGATGCTAAAATTATTGCCGCCAAATAACCATTTTTGCTCACTGTAATTCGGTCTCTTAGCTCTCGATGACAAAGACAAAAACAAACACACAGTTGATTTCACGCTGCCCAGGCCCGTAGCTAAAAGTGTGCAGGGTGTGCGGCACAGAAGGGCTCTCAACGATCAGGGGCTCACGGTTACCAAACATAAAAATGTTATTAATGCGGATATATTTGTACAATTTAATTCCTTTGGTAAACACAAATATATTTATTAATTAAGGTAATTTAAGCAGGAGTCCCTGATAAGTATTGCCGTAAAACCCTCACTACGGCCCTGTGCCTCAGTCTCTAGTTCTCGACGCCGAAACACAAAATTGACTTCAGGCTGCCAGCGCGCTGGCCGAAACACTTGCCTATTGCCAAACTTCACAACCAACGCATACATTCATATACGAGCTTGGGCATATATAGTACACATACATCGACACGATGGCTAGCGCAAAGAAATATGCCCATGCTCATCGTTTCGCTGTCGTTGTGCGACTGACTTGATACCGCTGTTTGCTGTTTCTGGATTGCTCACCAAAGAGAGCTGAACGCTCACTCATATAACACTTCGTACAACACTTCGCCGGGGGGTCATAATAAACCAAAACCACTCGGCCGCTACTTTTCTATTCAATTACTCTACATGTTAGATGCTTAGTGATATTACGTAACAAAAACTTAAAAATCGCCTACCGCCGCCGCCCCTCTTTAATGTTTTTGAGCTTTTCATTTATTTAATGAAAAATTATGAAAAACAAAAGAATACCACATGTCGATCGCGGCAGCAAGCGAACCACGAGCACGCTCAATATCAGCCACTGAATAACTCTCGCGGTCTTCGGAAATGGTGAGACATTAAACAGAGCGACAAAACGCAATATGCATTCTTAGCTCGTTCCAAAAAAAAAAGAAGAAGCATATGTAATGAAATTTGAAACGCGCTTGCATACCTATACCTATTGCCTACGGTATACTATGATAATCTATGGCCTTATACAGTCAGTACTTGACTGTAGCGTTCGTATTTTATATTTAAATATTTTGTTTATTTTTGTATATATAATTTTTAATTTATAAATAATTACAAATACATTTTCAAATTATTTTTACTTGTAAAGAATCGATTTTAAACCAAAAATAATGATTATTTGTTTTTAATGAAAAAAACATCCATTTTAAGGTTTCTACCGGCCTACTATTGACAAATCCGAGGCGATCCGAAATTTCATGAGTTTTATTTTTCCATTACAAACTAATAATTATTTTCTAAGTGTTATTTTTTTTCGATTAAAATAACTCTCAATCTCGGTGGCTCGCCCCGGCCAGACTCGAATAGCCGATAGCCGAGGCCCCGGGCCCAAAATTGTCGAGGCCCGGCGCGGAAGGCCCGGGGCCCAGCCCGGCCCACGTCCATCTCTAGTCGTTACCATGTAACCTGTAACCTCTGTAACCTGATTTTGGCTCTTGTCTTATTAGGTAAAAACCAATGGTAATGGGGCCTGAAAATAATTGAAATGGATAACACTTTTAGCACTTTATAAGTCTGCATCAAAATTTAAATAATGTATATGATATATTTTAGTTTAAGCGATATTTTCGCTCGAAAAAAATAACGCTCAACAAAAATAATCATTATTTTTAGATCAAAATTTTGTAAAACTCAGGGTATAAATTTTGCTCAAAAAAGGGTATACTAACTTTGTGCAAATGTATGTAACAGGCAGAAGGAGACGTGGCAGATGCCACAAAGTATACAAATTCTTGCTCAGGATCACTACCCGAGTCGATTGAGCCATGTCTGTCTGTCTGGATGTCCGCATGACCAGATGAACACACAGATCTCAGCTATTATAAGAGCTAGAGACACCAAATTTGGCATGAACGTTTCTGTGTACCAGGCGCAGATCAAGTTTATTTCAAATGTTGGGTGCTACTCCCACCGCCCCCGCAAATCAATAATTTAATTTTTGAACTCAATTTATAAGCGCTGTATAAAAGATACAACTTTCTGACTTTATAATATACTAAGCTCAATGAATTATCTACGTTTTCTTCAAATTACAATCCGATCGGACAATAAACACAGAAGTTATTTAAGAAAGTATGAGCATAAAACCAAGTGTTTGTGTTAGCTTATACAGGAGGCGGGCGAGCACGAAGCGCGAGCGCCATCTGTCGAGAATAATTTCAAAGCACGTGCATATATAAGTATATGCCTACATACATAGGTACATAGGTCGAAGGGTATCCCACTGTCGCGTGCCGCGCGACTGTTGCTTTTCTTACTGGTTAGTTTTAATTTTTATTAAAAAAAATAACGCTCAACAAATAATCATTATTTTTAGATTAACATTTTTTAAAACTCAGCACATAATCATTATTTTTTTTAGTTTTAATTTTTATGAGTGATTTTTACGGTCACTGCTTTAATCAAATAAATTTAATAAAAATGTGCACTGCAGTCCCTGCACACCAGTATTGCCAACTTAGCCTTTTACAAGATAGATCTGTCCGGAGTTCAACAGCGTCAGCCGGAAAATATTGAAAACAGCCCCTATCCGGAAAATTCTCCTATTTATTTTTTGGTTTGTCCTTTTTCTATCCTTTTTTGATTCTGTTTTAAATTGTGTTACGGACTGCTTTTTTGTCGTTGGGCCCGTGCCGGCTAGTTCAGCAGCACTTGGGGAGGGGTTTTTCCTCCAGCCCTGCAGTAAAAATACATATTTTACAAATTTTAACACATTTCAATTTGTTCACAGGAACAAACTACTCTACGAGGGACAGACAAACGTGAACAACAGCCATTAGTGACAGCTAAGTCACCGCGCACCCACCCAACCATGTGATGCTCCTGCTCTTGAGTTTCGGAGCATTACCCGCCCCATCTCTCCTAAAAAAGGTAAATTAGCACTTTATTTATATTTTATACGCACGTGGACCTAACATGTACACGTAAAACAAAACTAACGCAAAATCTTATTACTATGTTAATTTATATTTATAGAATTATAACTGGTTGGACATTTTTTTTGGTTTATTTCAGCTCACGAGGATTGGGGATATGCCGCCAGACAGGAAAGTATAAAGCCTGCAGAAAAAGAAGTTGCCTACGTCAGCTGAGACGGACGGCCGCTCGTCTGTGGCTGCTGTCGCTGCAGACCTGGCTATGGCCAAAATTCAGGATATGCGGCAGCTACTCTCGCTGCAGATTAAGCCTGCTGTCGATGCCCGTACTGCACAGGAAGTGCAGTGGCGCCGTTGGTGCGCGGTCGTACTATTTTAAATGGGCCCTGGCGGATCCCCGCAAGGAACAGAGTCACCAGGGCAAGTAGGTGTTGAGTCGAGAGGTCCAGAGATCTCTGCGTCTACACACACAGAAAATATATTTAATTAAATAAAACAACAAAACTACAATGGAAAATATCACTTCATTACGCACTTGTTTTTTTGTCTGTCTGTCTGTCTGTCTGCGCCGACCATTCGCTCAAATCTTACTGAGTCATCCGGGCATCTGCCAACGGTTCAAACGGTGCTTGGCAAAACGGGAACCTTGGGTCAGCGACCGATCTGGGTTTTACACAGACCCAAGGCGTTGGTTAGGCCCGCACTGCTTGCTCCGCTAGAAAATGTTGCTTATACCAGGGCAGCTGTGTTCATCGATATATGTCTATCGACACTCGAAATTAACAATTTATAATCGATATGATAAAAATGCAACCTTCTTGTAATGGCGTATAATCGATATAAGAGCATATCGCCACTAAGCAATGAACACATAGAGACGTCAAACAGCTCTGAAGCAGTTTGAAGCTGATTTTTCGGACCTAGTACCCCAGAAAAGAAGAAGAACAGAACAGCTGTTCGCCACTCAGTACAAGCAGTGCATAGCATCAAAACTGCTTCAGTCGCACAACGACAGCGGAACGATAAGCATGCGCGTACTTGTTTGCGCTGTGCGATCGTTTCCATGTGTGCGTGTATGTATGCACGGCCCGCGTATGAATGTATGCATTGCTTGTGAAGTTTGGCAATAGGCAAATGCTTCGGCCAGCGCGCTGGCAGCCTGAAGTCAATTTTGTGTTTCGTTACGTTACGCGGATTTTCAGCAGTGGGTTTGTAGCTATGTTAATGATACTGATAAGGCTTATAGCAAATTCAGTATTAATCCAAAAATTTATGACATCCGTGCGCATATGGCTACTAAGAAACATGTGCAGAATTGTAGGGGCTCTTCTCGCAATAAATAAGAAACAAATGGAAGAAGAGCGAAGAGCATTACAGGAACTGCCCGAAAGTATGCAATGACTTCGGTTTTAGTCTAAGTAGTAGCACTAAGCATCGAACATATAGAGTACTCAAACAGCGGAAAATACTCATCTGATGCAATGCAGAGACTGGGACCCCTGAACACGAAGTGTTTCAAGAGTGACCGATCGGCTTTGTTCGGTAGAAACCGCGAGAAGCGCACATCGGCATCAAGTCAGTCGCACAACGACAGCGGAACGATGAGTACGGGTGCATTTCTTTGCGCTCTGCGATCGTTTCAATGTGTGCGTGAATGTATGCACGGCCTGCGTATGAACGTATGCGTTGCTAGTGAAGTTTGTCAATAGGCTAATGCTTCGGCCAGCGCGCTGGCAGCCTGAAGTCAATTTTCTGTTTCGGCGTCGAGAGCCAAAAGAATGAGACACATGGCCGTAGTGAGGGTTTTACGGGCCCCTGTGCAATACTTATCAGGGACTCCTACTCAAATTACCTTAATTAATAAATATATTTGTGTTTACCAAAGGAATTAAAATTTTCAAATATATCCGCATTAATAACATTTTTATGTTTGGTAACAGTGATCCCCTGACTTTTGAGAGCCCTTCTGTACCGCACACCCTGCACACTTTTAGCTACGGGCCTGGCCAGCGTGAAATCAACTGTGTGTTTGTTTTTGTTTTTGTCATCGAGAGCTAAGAGACCGAATTACAGTGAGCCACAATGGTTATTTGGCGGCAATAATTTTAGCATCAGAAAACATGTGTATTTATGTTTAATTTTTGAGAAGAGGGATTGAAAATTGATAATTATATTATTTTTGTAGAGCAAAGTTATAATATCAAAAAAAAAGTTGTGATAATTATATTTTTTTTTTTGTACATGAGTTTACCAATATTGACAAAATATATGAATTAAAATAAAAAATTCGGAATACATAAATATGTAATTACTAAATAAAATTATCCTCATAGAATAAGACACATGTTTTCAAAAGTTTTAAAATTTTCGCGCAAAAAAACCATTTTTGGCCACTGTGCCTGTTTCTAGGCTCTCGACGCCGAAACAGAAAATTGACTTCAGGCTGCCAGCGCGCTGGCCGAAGCATTAGCCTATTGACAAACTTCACTAGCAACGCATACGTTCATACGCAGGCCGTGCATACATTCACGCACACATTGAAACGATCGCAGAGCGCAAAGAAACCATGCACCCGTACTCATCGTTCCGCTGTCGTTGTGCGACTGACTTGATGCCGATGTGCGCTTCTCGCGGTTTCTACCGAACAAAGCCGATCGGTCACTCTTGAAACACTTCGTGTTCAGGGGTCCCAGTCTCTGCATTGCATCAGATGAGTATTTTCCGCTGTTTGAGTACTCTATATGTTCGATGCTTAGTGGTAGTAGGCAGCGATAGAATAGAAATAGTAGTATCTGTAAGCTATTCTTAGACTCAACAAAAAAATAAAATGAATGAAGAGAAAACCCGGAATCCTTTGGGAAAACTAGGGATAGGATTTATTTAATTTTTTTTCTCTCCGATAAATATGGCTTATATAAAACAAGCTTATGTCATAGGCGTGACTCAGCAAAATGACACGTCATTGACAGCCGGTGCCGTTGCAAAAGGCCAAGCGAAGGTTTCTTGCTCCTTCAAGCCCTAGGCGCGGTCTCTTTTGCCGCCAGATCGCTGACCTGAACACTTCGCTCGTAATCTCTATTGAGCCAGAAGATTCTCCTACCTGAGAGGGAAACGTTTAAACAGAAACTCCAAACAAAAATAAAAGACAGCACCTAATATTAAGCCTAGCCTAAGTCTTCGCTTAAAACAAGCGGGGTCTCAGTTGTTTCGTGAGACGCGGAGCGGGCAGAAGCCCAGCTGCCCCGGGGTTAAGAAAACCTTCGCCGAAAATCCAATTTTTTTGGATGGTTCCAGTGCCAAATTAAGGAAAATTCCCCCAAGAAAGAGTCTGTGCGCCAAAAGTGAACGAAGGAAACAGAAGAAACGAAAGATCGTTAACCTTTGCCCTTGTGCGAAAATGCTAGAGAAGAATTAATATCATACGATGTCTGTCCTTAGTTAAATTATAAAATAGTTTATTTTTAATTTTTTTTTAGTTCAAAAGTAAAAGAAAAAAATAGGAAATTAATGTATATATATCTAAATAATTAACCTGCTGAAAAAGTGAGAGAATGAGGACGGAGACATAATAAAAGTGAAAAGTGAAGTACCTAAAACCTACAAACATAAAAATAATGAAATAATGAAATAGCAACCGTATAACAGCATAGCCCGACAGCAGGACGGCAAATAAATATGTACAATAATAATAAAAATCACCAAATAAAAGTGAAGAAGCCAATCGGACAGAATCAAAAATAAACAAAAATACATAATTGGGCCCTTGGTGCACATACACACTCGCCAACGCATCCCCTTTTCCAGCATCTACGCCGAAAGCGCTTTCGTCGATGGAATGCCGTTAAAGTGGTAAGTGATCTTACAATCTTTTTTTTGTTCTTTTGATCCGAAGATCTGTAAAACAAATTGCGTGAGAGAGACTGCAAGCTTCTCTTCAGTCGTCTGGTTGCCTTCTTGTGCTTCGTCAGGCGTGTGCTAAGAGAGCAAACTAAACGAAGCTCCTCTCTTTAGTCGCGGTGTTTTGCCTGCTCATTTGCAAAACCCAATAACCTTTCTTTCTAAAATTTCTAAATACTAAACAATAAAGAACTATCCCATAATGATAAAATGAATAAACACTTAGCATAATTTTATTTTTATTTATGCAAATGTTACAAAAAGAAAAAAAAACAAACAAACATAATAATTTATATATACCTATGCCTTGTTCTTATTCTTCAACAGCCTCATTCTCGCACTTATATCATTTCTAAATTTAAAAAATGTATTTGTTAGGCATAATCATAATAAATGTTAAATGTTAAAATGAAATTCTGCTAGAATTATTTGTTGGGGTCATGCTTAGTAGAAACAGGGTAGGGAATTAGTTAGTCGACTCGATTTTAGGGACTATTAAAAAAATATTAGAACACAGCGGACGAAATAGTCGTGGTAGGGCGAGCAAACAAAAACAGCTGAGCAACAACACCTGCAAGCTGAACATGATCGAGCCGAGTCGTTTTAGTTAGCTTTTATTTTCCTTTCCCCTTCCTCTTATATATTTCTTTACTTCCTCTTATCTTTAGCTGTCCTTTTTTTCGCCCTCACATACACGTATGCATTTAAAACTAGATCTACCCAAAGCACGCGAATTCAATTTATATTTTGTTAGCTTAGCCAGCATATACTTGCAGCACCCTTTTATAGTGTAACCCCCCCCATATCTCTCAGAAGAAGCCTAGCCGGATTTATCGCGTGCAGTGCAGCAGAGTATTGACCATCCGCTGGTAGAGAAATACACTGGTTATTTCTTCGTGAAATGTTACAGAAAATAAATTGTGGCGCCCAACATGTCGGCCATAAACCGGCAAGCCGATTTAGAAAAAAAAAACATCTTACAAGTCAACTCCATCTAATGACTTGTGTTTTAATGCATTTTGTGTCTTACTATCTCTCTATGCTTTATTTCCTCTTTTCCCCTTGCTTAAAAGCAACGAATGAGTCATTACTTTGCCTTGCTTATCTATGCAGGTGTGTGGATAGCAGAGCAGAGCTCCGACCTTGTCCCGATAAGCAAGCGCTTTTGTTTTGGTTCTCATTTATTGCTTAATTTCTCATTTGTGTGTGAGTCTGGATAGCAGTCAGCTTCAGTTAGCTATGCTCCGACTATCTAATGATAAGCAAGCCTTTTTTGTTTTGTTCTCTCCTTCTTTCCCTTCCTTCTTATTTAGGTATGCGTCTGGATAGCACCTTAGCTTCAATTAGCTGTGCGCCGACTATCATAAATAAACTTTATTCTCTTTCTTTTTTGTTTTCTTATCGTGCATTCGTCTGGACAGCAGATCAGTGTTAGACACAGTGGATCCGACCTTGAGACGATGAGAAGCATCTTTATATCGTTTTCTCTCTTGTTCTATGCATTCCTATCTATATATGCGTCTGGATAGCAGTTTCAAATAACTTTGCTCCGACTATGAAACGATAGGAACGTTTTGTGTTCTTTCTTTCTTGTTTCTATTTTTTCATCTGTATCTTTTGGTTATGAACGCATGGGTGGATTATTGCGTGGAATATTCTACATAAATACCGCCATGCTATAATATATCATGACTATATTATCTTTCCTTGAACTAAACTAAAACAAATGTGAATTCCTCCCTGCAAAACGAAAGCATGACCCTTATAATTATGTATGTTCTGATTTTTATTTATTTTTGTTGATATTTATTTTTTTTGATTTATTTTATTATATATTTCTTTTTATACAATTTTTTTTTTGTTTAATAGATTTTTTTAGTTGATTAGTATTTTTTTTTTAGTTTTTAAATTTTCAATTTAGGTTTTTATTTTTTTTATTTTTGTAAATAATCTAATTTACTCATAAAAGAAAAAGAAATTTTTGGTTTTCGCTTATTCCCTAGAACTAAAGCTATGTCAGTCAATCGCAGTCCAGACAAAAGTTCGATCGGAGAACCAAATGACAATTTGCCTTCAGTTTCTAGACCCACACCTAGCAGTCAAAGTGGTATAATAACTAGAGGTAGGGCTCAAGTTGATAGAATGGAAGCTGATCGAAATTCTGCTGACCAGTCAGCGCAGGTAGAACATCCAGGTGGTTCACAGGATACCGGTTCGGGAATGAATAGCTTGGCCTTAATTATAAGTCAGGCCCTGGGAGACGCCACGCGTAGGCAAACTGAAGCTTTAGCAGAGTTCTCCTTAAGGCAAACTCAACTTATGAATAGCATCGAAATAGGATTCCAACGGATGCTTACTCAGACCCCGATCCAAGCTGATCCAATACCCGCTGTAGTGACACCTTTAAGTCAGCAAAGTGGCGAATCTACCACAGACTTAAGGCCGGATCGTGTTAGCCAGATTATAACCAACTGGAAACTGCGATTTACCGGTAAAGGTTTGTTATCGGTAGATGACTTTATCTATAGAGCCGAAGCCTTGACACGACAGACCTTGGAGGGTAACTTTGTATTACTAGCACGCTATTCGAGCAATTTGTTTGAGGGAAGTGCAGCAGAATGGTTCTGGAGGTATCATAAGGGCGTGCAGGACTTACGATGGGCCGATTTATGCGCAGCATTAAGAACTCGGTTTAAAGATGCGCGCACCGATCGAGATATTCAAGCCGCGATAGATCGTCGCAAGCAAAAGTTGCACGAAAGCTTCCATGAGTTTTCCGAAGCAATTGCAGCTATGGCTGATCACCTATCATGTCCCTTAACAGACTCATATTTGATGGGCGTGCTCAGATCGAATCTCTTACCGGAGATTCAGCACGAGCTTTTGCATATTCCCATTCAAAGTGTGGCTGAGTTGCGTCAAGCCGTACGTAGGCACGAAAACTTTAAGCAACAAATGTCGAGGATGCCGAGTCTTAACGCAAGACCTGTTCAGAAGAAATCAATAAACGAGCTAGCTGAACAGGTAGATAGCGATTTAGAAAGCGAGGTTGAGGTAGTAGATGACGTTGCTGCTATAGAAGTAGAATGCTGGAACTGTCAAGGAAAAGGGCATAGATACCATGACTGTTCAGCGGAGAGGCGAGTATTTTGTTATGGGTGCGGGAAAGCCAGACACCTATAGACCAATCTGTACTAAGTGTCAGAGTTCAAAAAACTGGAAACCTCGAGCACCGTTCAACAGTGCTCGCCAAAACTAATTGTTGACATTATCGATAATTCAGCTTTAGCGGATATTCCGACAAAGCTTTTAACTTCTAAAATAAACGTACCAGATTTTCAAAATATCCCTGCTATACAAAAACCAACACTGTCATTAACCAATAGGAAAATTGTTCGTTCACGCCTTCGCATAAAACAACATTTTCAAAAGTGGGGGCAAGAGAGGTCCAAATTATTGTCTGCAATAGTAGACAATCCTTTAGATATTCGACCATATGCAGAGTTGACAATTTTAGGTAACCGATACACAGGCCTTCTAGATACGGGAGCTTCAATAAGTTGCATTGGAGGAACATTGGCCAGTAAATTTATAAAGGATAATGTAGAGTTCAAACCGTTGTCATGCTCTGTTAGAACGGCTGATGGAAAATCGCAAGAAATAATTGGCAGACTTACCAAGACAGTAGGTTTTAAGCAACACGAAAAAGAAATTTCGTTTTACATCATGCCGTCTCTATCGCAATCGCTCTACCTAGGTATTGACTTTTGGAAAACTTTTGACTTGCTTCCACACTGTCTTCTGAAAAGGGAAATTTCAGCTCTGGATGACCCGCTATTGCGACCATTGTCAGACAAAGAGCGACAACAATTAGAATCAACTGTTGACCTTTTGCCTTCATTTACCAAAAAGGGATTAGGGCGTACAACTGTGCTTTCACACAGCATAGATGTCGCGGATGCCATTCCGATCAAACAAAGACATTTTCCCGTATCCCCAGCCATTGAAAGAATCATGTATGAAGAACTAGACCGAATGCTTGATCTGGGAGTTATCGAGGAGTCGAACAGTGCATGGTCCTCCCCGGTCGTTCTGGTGCGTAAGCCTGGAAAAGTTAGACTCTGTTTAGACAGCAGAAAAGTAAATGCCGTTACGGTAAAGGATGCTTATCCAATGCCATTCATAGATGGAATCCTGAGCCGTTTGCCTAAAGCAGAGTTCATTTCGAGTTTGGATCTTAAAGATGCATTTTGGCAAATTCCTCTCGATCCTAAATCGCGAGATAAAACAGCATTTTCTGTACCGGGTCGACCCCTTTATCATTATAAAGTTATGCCATTTGGATTATGCAACGCACCTCAAACTATGTCCAAGCTAATGGATAAAATAATTCCAGCGCGTTTTGTGTCAGACACGTTTGAAAGGCATTTAAGTACGCTTAGGGAACTAGCATTTCAGCTTACTAAGTCCGGTCTGACGATTAATGTTGAGAAAAGTAAATTTTGTCTGAAGCAAGTTCAATATCTGGGTCATATTGTAGGGCATGGCACAATTGCTACAGATCCGGAAAAATTGTCAGCTATAGTTGATTTTCCGGTGCCAAGATCGGTTAAACAGCTGCGTAGATTCTTAGGAATGACCGGTTGGTACCATAAGTTCATTAAGAATTACGCTTCGATTGCTTCGCCTCTTACAGATACTCTAAAGCAAAAGAGGAAATTTGAATGGTCCGATGAAGCTCAGAAAGCCTTCAAGCTTTTGAAAAAGCAAATGTGTGAGGCTCCTGTTCTGCACAGCCCTAATTTTGATGCCGAATTCTTCCTTCACTGCGATGCCAGTCACACTGGTGTTGGTGGTGTACTGGTTCAGTTAAATGCCGAGGGAAACGAAGTTCCTATAGCCTTTATGTCTAGGAAATTTAATCAAAGCCAAAGAAATTATTCGGTTACAGAAAAGGAGTGTTTAACAGCTATACTAGCAATAAAGAAATTCAGAGCGTACATAGAAGGGCAAAAATTTACAGTTGTCACAGATCACGCCTCATTAAAGTGGCTTATGTCTCAAACGGTCTTAAGCAGCAGACTTGCAAGATGGGCTCTTAGATTGCAAGGGTTTACCTTTGAAATCAAACATCGCAAAGGAAGCCAAAATATTGTTCCAGATGCACTCTCGCGAACATTTACTGAGGATTTAGCTAGTGTGGACCTTGATCAATTTATCGATTTAGAAGCAGATTCGTTCAGAAGCATTGAATACGAGGCATTAGTGAAACAGGTGAAACAAAATGGAAATAAACTGCCAGATGTAAAAGTCGTGAACAACATAATATATCGTAGAATGGAACATGCAACTGGCGACAGAATAGCTGACGATATGGTGTGGAAAATTTGGCTACCAAAAGACGTAATACCAATCGCCTTGCAATTAGCTCACGATCATCCTTTAGCATCGCACTGTGGTATAAACAAGACATTAGAGAGACTTCGTAGGTATTATTTTTGGCCAAACTTGGTTACAGACGTTGGAGCTTACATAAACAGCTGCGAAATTTGTAAGTGCACCAAACACCCGAACCACACTTTAAAACCTACCCTCAGTAAAACCAGTGAATCCCAAAGATTCTTTCAAAAACTATATGTGGATTTCTTGGGTCCTTACCCACGTTCTAGGTCAGGTAACATAGGAGTTTTTGTGGTTTTAGATCACTTTTCAAAGTTTCCCTTTTTGAAGCCAGTAAAGAAATTTACTGCTGAAGCTATCTTAAAGTATGTTGAAGAAGATTTGCTTCATTGTTTTGGCGTCCCACAAGTAGTGGTTTCGGACAATGGAGTCCAGTTTAAATCACATGCTTTCAACAACCTTTTAAAAAAGTATAACATCACCCACTCATATACGGCAGTATACGCTCCACAGGGAAACGCATCCGAACGAGGGAATAGGTTTGTGATCGCCGCAATAAAAGCATATATAAGTCCCAGCCAGAATAACTGGGATGAGCAGTTAAGCAAAATTTGTTGTTCGCTTCGCTCTAGCTGGCACTCAGCAGTCAACAACACCCCCTATAAATTAACTTTTGGGCAAAACATGATCACCAACGGATCAACGTTCAAATTATTAAAAAACCTTGAAATGTTAGAAGATCGGTCAGTGTGCTTTAACAGGGAGAATAGCTTTAATATAGAACGCGAAAAGGCAATAACCACAATGCGCAAACAGCATCAACGCAACGAAAATACATATAATTTGCGAGCGCGTGAGGTATCATTCGCTGTGGGTCAAGAGGTCTATCGACGCAACTTTTCGCAAAGCAATTTCTCGATTGGATACAATGCGAAACTCGCTCCAAGCTTTATAATATCTCGAATACGGCGTAAGTTAGGAGATAGCTATTATGAATTAGAAGATTTGAACGGTCACTTTGTAGGAAAATTCCATGCAAAAGACCTTAAGCAATAAAGCCTGTTTATTTCATTTTTCATTTCCGCTCCAAGCGTGGATCCCACACTTAAAGGTTTTCCCTCTAAGGTGTGATCTTGGTGGGGGGGATTTGTAGGGGCGCTTGTCGCAATAAATAAGAAACAAATGGAAGAAGAAGAGCGAAGAGCATTACAGGAACTGCCCGAAAGTATGCAATGACTTCGGTTTTAGTCTTAGTAGTAGGCAGCGATAGAATAAAAATAGTATCTGTAAGCTATTCTTAGACTCAACAAAAAAATAAAATGAATGAAGAGAAAACCCGGAATCCTTTGGGAAAACTAGGATAGGATAGGATTTATTTAATTTTTTTTCTCTCCGATAAATATCGCTTATATAAAAAATGCTTATGTCATAGGCGTGACTCAGCAAAATGACACGTCATTGACAGCCGGTGCCGTTGCAAAAGGCCAAGCGAAGGTTTCTTGCTCCTTCAAGCCCTAGGCGCGGTCTCTTTTGCCGCCAGATCGCTGACCTGAACACTTCGCTCGTAATCTCTATTGAGCCAGAAGATTCTCCTACCTGAGAGGGAAACGTTTAAACAGAAACTCCATCGCTAACCTTTGGCCTTGTGCGAAAATGCTAGAGAAGAATTAATATCATACGATGTCTGTCCTTAGTTAAATTATAAAATAGTTTATTTTTAATTTTTTTTTTAGTTCAAAAGTAAAAGAAAAAAAATAGGAAATTAATGTATATATATCTAAATAATTAACCTGCTGAAAAAGTGAGAGAATGAGGACGGAGACATAATAAAAGTGAAAAGTGAAGTACCTAAAACCTACAAACATAAAAATAATGAAATAGCAACCGTATAACAGCATAGCCCGACAGCAGGACGGCAAATAAATATGTACAATAATAATAAAAATCACCAAATAAAAGTGAAGAAGCCAATCGGACAGAATCAAAAATAAACAAAAATACATAATTGGGCCCTTGGTGCACATACACACTCGCCAACGCATCCCCTTTTCCAGCATCTACGCCGAAAGCGCTTTCGTCGATGGAATGCCGTTAAAGTGGTAAGTGATCTTACAATCTTTTTTTTGTTCTTTTGATCCGAAGATCTGTAAAACGAATTGCGTGAGAGAGACTACAAGCTTCTCTTCAGTCGTCTGGTTGCCTTCTTGTGCTTCGTCTGGCGTGTGCTAAGAGAGCAAAGTTAACGATGCTCCTCTCTTTAGTCGCGGTGCTTTGCCTGCTCATTTGCTTATGCGTTTATTTTGCCGTTCATCTGTCCGAGAATTATGCGAAACCCAATACCCTTTCTTTCTAAAATTTTAAAATACTAAACAATAAAGAACTATCCCATAATAATAAAATGAATAAACACTTAGCATAATTTTATTTTTATTTATGCAAATGTTACAAAAAGAAAAAAAAAAAACAAACATAATAATTTATATTGTTCTTATTCTTCAACAGCCTCATTCTCGCACTTATATCATTTCTAAATTTAAAAAATGTATTTGTTAGTCTGCTAGAATTATTTGTTGGGGTCATGCTTAGTAGAAACAGGGTAGGGAATTAGTTAGTCGACTCGATTTTAGGGACCATTAAAAAAATATTAGAACACAGCGGACGAAATGGTCGTGGTAGGGCGGGCAAACAAAAACAGCTGAGCAATAACACCTGCAAGCTGAACATGATCGAGCCGAGTCGTTTTAGTTAGCTTTTATTTTCCATTCCCCTTCCTCTTATATATTTCTTTACTTCCTCTTATCTTTAGCTGTCCTTTTTTTTCGCCCTCACATACACGTATGCATTTAAAACTAGATCTACCCAAAGCACGCGAATTCAATTTATATTTTGTTAGCTTAGCCAGCATATACTTGCAGCACCCTTTTATAGTGTACCCCCCCCCACCATATCACTCAGAAGAAGCCTATCCGGATTTATCGCGTGCAGTGCAGCAGAGTATTGACCATCCGCTGGTAAAGAAATACACTGGTTATTTCTTCGTGAAATGTTACAGAATACAGTGCTTATTGATCAAAAAATAAACTAATCTTTAAGTCAACAGTAGCAATAGAAGTATGTAGTGTATGTGTATCTATAACTTTTTGGGTAAGAAGATTTAATATTCATAATTACTTTATATTTTGTAAAGTAGCTTTATAATATCGGACAAAAACTATGCAACAGATAATAGTATTATAACTTAAATAATTTCGGAAATTTGTCCTCGTCTGCCCCGTGCGGAAACCCTTCACTTCCTCCTTTTCAGACAAATTTCTTTGCCTCTATCGCGGTTATATGACCCCATTTCATGAGGAATAATATGTATTCATACATTGGTTTTTGGTCCAGGTGGGGTCATACCTTTTAATATAAACAATGAAGAGTGTTCATTGGTTTCTAGTTACTATTATCGCTGATTTTAAAAACTATTAATTTCAAATATATAATAAACTTACATATGTATGTCAAAGAATTTGGTGAAGCTTCTGGTTTTGAAAACATGTATTATTTAATAATTTCTAAACACGTTTTCACAACTAAATATATTTTTATTTATTCACATCAAAATCATCGTATCCCACTGGCGCGTGTCGCTCCTCCACTGTTGCTTTTCTTACTGGTTTTTACTATATTATTAATAAAGGAATAATTAACTAATGTGGAATAAACAAAAGCAAAATAAGGATACACAAATCATAATAAAAGAGAACGTTCAAATTTTTGTGAAATTTGCAGTACCATTACTGACAGCTGATTATTTCCTTTTTGATTGTTTGATTGCGTAAAGTTTAAATATTTTATATTTTCATTGATACACATTAGTTCATAATTCTTAAATAATAAAATAGTAAAAAAAGCTAAAAGTTAAATAGCTGCCTACGTCATCGATTTTGTTAAAAATTTTTTTACTGATATTTTTAATTGAATTTAGAAAATAATTAAATTTACATGTACTTTGTTGTTGAATTTTTGAGCAAGGTGCCAGGCTGCCTGCAATATTTTGTGACGGCACAGTTGAAATTAAAACTGAGGATGCAAGAAAATTCAAAGTGTTTGGAAAAGGCGCGATGCAGGTAAAAAATTCCCAAACTAAAAAAGTTATTTGTTTGTCTTACACATAATATTCTGAAAGCATATTGAGCAATTAAACATCTTCGTTGGCGACAGTCTGCAGACCAAAGAGTTCGAGTTGCAGGCGCCGAAATTTTCACCCAATATGCAACTCGAAAAATAAAATATTGTGTATGAACAACATTTCGTTTGAAATAAATCGCTTGTATGACACTGTGCGCATCATTGTGACGGATTAACTCAGAATTATCCAACAATAAAATACATGTAAATTTAATTATTTTTTAAATTCAATTAAAAAAAACTAGAAGCGACCGACAAATAACTCTTTCACATAAAATCATGATAAATATAACCCTATCAGTAAAAATTTAAAAAACAATATCGGTGACGCAGGCAGCTATTTAACCTTTACAAAAAAATATTAAGAAAATTCCAATATACATAGTTCGTAAAAGTTGACTTTAACATGTATGTATGTACATATGATATGTAGGCTTGTATTTATATGTACATACATATATATTCTGAATCAGCATAGCCATAGGAGTCGATCTAGCCATGTCTGTCCGTCCTTCCGTCTGTCTGTTGCAACACAAAATAGACTCAGTTTAAAGCTATGTATCTGATTTTAAAAACTATTAATTTCAAAAATATAATAAACTTACATATGTATGTCAAAGAATTTGGTGAAGCTTCTGGTTTTGAAAACATGTATTATTTAATAACTTCTAAACACGTTTTCACAACTAAATGTATTTTTATTTATTCACATCAAAATCATCGTCTCAGAGTTTAACATCGCTAACAAACTTTAACATCGTTTATTATGTACGTATGCATACACATACATCGGCAAACTTTCGTTTTTATTTCTCTGGACCATTTTCAGTATAATTTATCGTTTTTTAGATGGTATGTATATTCAAAACATTCTAATCAAATGGTAACATTTAAGTTGTTTAAACACAAGCTGTTATACATTATACATACAGATATTCGAGTAACTCTTTACACATATGTACTTATGTCCATATATACATGTGTACATATGTATGTAACTGTACTGGTCCGCTGATTTATTTTAACAAAGTGTATATATGTATGTATTTTGATGCGAATTTAATTATTGTTAACAGAAAATAAACAACTTTATTTTCTGTTTGAATCTTGGCAATACAATCTTTTAATTTTATTCCTTGAAGTCAAGACTTTGATAAAGCTGAATCAAAAAATTCCATTGTCTTAACAACTATACCGATGAGTGTTTCTGCATACATTTAAATATGTCCATGTTTGTATGTATGCTCTTATGTATGTATGTATGCACAGTGTGCCAACTAATTCTTTGTGAAAAGTAAAAATGCAATGAAAATCTACGTTTAAAGTAATTTGTTACTAACAATTAGGATTTTCTTAATTTTTTTTTGTTAATTGTCTACAAGAATCTGAATCCGGCTGCTGAGAAATCGTAAGTTAAATTATGTATAATTCAAATTTGCTCGCAAAGAAATTGATAGTGCACAAAACTACACACACACACGCATCAAATTCATGTTAAAAGTGTTGTTCAATGAAGTGTTTGCAAAGTGTCAACCCCTTTTATGTTTTTTATATCCTTCGACCATTGAAAATGGTTAAAAAAGGGTATACTAACTTTGTACAAATGTATGTAACAGGTAGAAGGAGGCGTGGGAGACCCCATAAAGTATATATATTCTTGCTCAGGATCACAAGCCGAGTCGATTGAGCCATGTCTGTCCGTCTGTCTGTGTGAACGCACAGATCTCAGCTATTATAAAAGCTAGATTTACCAAATTTGGCAGGAAGACTCCTGTGTACTATAAGCAGATCAAGTTTATTTCAAATGTTAGGTGCCACGCCCACCGCCCCCACAAATAAATAATTTAATTTTTAAACTTAATTTGTAAGCGCTGTATAAAAGATACAACTTTTTGACTTTAACATTTACTAAGCTGAATGAAATATCTACGTAGTGTCCAAATCACAATCTGATCGAACAATAAACACAGAAGTTATTTAAGAAAGTATGAGCATAAGACCAAGTGCTTCTGTGAGCTAACAAGGGAGACGGGCGAGCGCAAAGCGCGAGCGCCATCTGTCGGGATTAATTTTAAAGCATGTGCATATGCATACATATGTGTATGAACTTAACAAATTAAACTACACGGAAACATAGGTCGAAGGATATCCCACTGTCGCGTTTTGCGCGAGTGTTGCTCTCGTTTTTTATTAATATCTTTTAAACGATTTAACTTACCACTTCCCCGCGGGCAGATTCGTATTCAGGGGAATTTAACACCATTTTACGTAGCGATTAACCGCTAGCCCTTCTATACAACCATCTTTTTATACCCTTCGACCGTTGAAAATGGTCAAAAAAGGGTATACTAACTTTGTGCAAATATATGTAACAGGCAGACCCTATAAAGTAAATATATTCTTACTCAGGATCACTAGCCGAGTCGATTGAGCTATGTCCGTCTGTCTGTCCGGATGTCCTGATGTTCGGATGTCCGTCTGACCAAATGAACACACAGATCTTAGCTATTATAAATGCTAGACACTAAATTTAAAATGAAGGTTCCTAAGTACTCGGCGCAGATCAAGTTTATTTCAAATGTTGGGTGCCACGCCCACCGCCCCCGCAAATCAATAATTTAATTATACCCTTCGACCATTAAAAATGGTAAAAAAAAGGATATACTAACTTTGTGCAAATTTAGGAACATGGGTCGAAGAGTATCCCACTGGCGCGTGTCGCTCCACTGTTGCTTTTCTTACTGGTTTTTACTATATTATTAATAAAGGAATAATTAACTAATGTGGAATAAACAAAATCAAAATAAGGATAGACAAATCATAATAAAAGAGAACGTTCAAACTTTTGTGAAATTTGCAGTACCATTACTGACAGCTGATTATTTCCTTTTTTATTGTTTGATTGCGTAAAGTTTAAATATTTTATATTTTCATTGATACACATTAGTTCATAATTCTTAAATAATAAAATAGTAAAAAAAGCTAAAAGTTAAATAGCTGCCTACGTCATCAATTTTGTTAAAAATTTTTTTACTGATATTTTTAATTGAATTTAGAAAATAATTAAATTTACATGTACTTTGTTGTTGAATTTTTAACCTTTACAAAAAAATATTAAGAAAATTCTAATATACATAGTTCGTAAAAGTTGACTTTAACATGTATGTATGTACATATGATATGTAGGTTTGTATTTATATGTACATACATATATATTCTGAATCAGCATAGCCAAAGGAATCGATCTAGCCATGTCTGTCCGTCCTTCCGTCTGTCTGTTGCAACACAAAATAGACTCAGTTTAAAGCTATGTATCTATGTATCTTGAAACTTTGCACATATGCTTCTTATTGCTGCACGCAAATAAATATACCCTCTGCAAGGGTATAAAATAAAACATAAAATACACGTATGTTAATGAGTCAATTATGCTCGTTATATAACATTACTCGTACTTCGATTATAAAAACTACTTTTTGATTATTTTGAGCTAAATCAATTGTTTTAAATATTTTATTTAATGTATGAGTTGCATACTGGGTGACAATTTCGGTAGCTACTACGGGAATTCGTTTATCGGAAGACTTGCGCTAACAATAATTCAATAGGCTAGAATATTATTTTGGTGACCCAAGAAAAGAATTTTGGAAGAGAATAAAAAATTCAGAGCCTACAAATTTTTTGTTAGATTTATATTTTAAATTGGTAAGATTTTATTTTATTTAAGGAATCAAAGATAGAGGTTTAAATGAATCCACTAGGTGTGTAAATTTAAGTTTGCCGGTTGTTTTGATATCGTTAGTACTCTGTATAGATTTTTGGCAGTTGGAATGTATTTCATTTTAATCACCCTTCAATAATTGAAAAATATTATTCCGCCAAAATATTTTTGTCATAGTTAATAACTTAAATGAACATGTCGAGATATTGGATGAGTGCAAAAGTTCGTGCCTGATATCAAGTGCAAACCAAAATTAAAACGTTTTTAAGAAAGTGCTTTTATTAATCAATTATATAATGGTCATCATGTTCGGTAATCCACTCCCAACGCTCGAGCAATTTACGGATGCCAGATTCATAGAATTCGCGCGGTTTCTCGTTAAAAAAGGTGTCAAGGTGGTTTTTGCTGTCTTCCACATAATGAAATTGTTTTCCATTCAAATTGTTCTACTGCGATTGAAATATATGATAATCTGAAGGTGCAATGTCCGGTGAATATGGAGGAAGCTCTTCCAAATTCATCTCCTTCAGTTTGGGCAGGGTTGGTTTTGCCAGAAAAACCTAATGTTATCATGATGGTAAGGAATTCTTTTGCGATTGGCCAAAATCTGAAGTTTTTTGCTCGATTACTTCCTTCAATTCGACCAATTGCTGGCAATGCTTGTCGGTCGTTTCGCCTGCTGGTAGGAACTCAAAATAGATCACACCACTAATATCCCACCAAATGCGCAGCAGTACCTCAACCAATGCAGTCCGCCTTTCGACAGCGGTTTCGCCCCTTCGTGTGCCTGTTTCCATGTTCTTTTGAGTTGAACAGTGTTGTACATAATCCATTTTTCATCACCAGTCACAAGCCGATCCAAAAACGGTTCGGTGTTGATCAGTCGAAGCAAACAAATTGCTGTTGCCATACGGTCCACTTTGTTTTATTCACTCAACTGATTCGGCACCCATGTATCGAGATTCAAAGTGTACCCAACGTTTTTCAAACGACGAAACGCAATTAACGCCACAGTACGAATTATTTTTATGGAATATAAAATGAGTTTTATTGGAATATCTTGAAAAATAAAATAATAGAAACAACACTTTCACCTGGACAAAAAGCTACATTTATATGAAATATAAAATAAATTTTTATTGTAATATCTTGAAAAATAATATAATAGAAACAACACCTGCACCTAGACAAAAAGCTAAATTGTTCATTATGTACAAGCACTATATGCATGAAATAGAAGGCTGATACCTTGCCCGTTTTGGGTCAATTTGACTTTTGATACTTTAGTAATCTTGATATAATGTGCGTGACCCCGTGTTTGAGCTGGAAATAATAATAGAAACAATCCACAGGTAAGTTTAGTTAAAAATTCTGAATTTGTAAAAAAATTCTGTTCAATTCAGCTGTTACATAAAAGAAAGGTCACGGAGGTCGCTGCCCACCTTTATAGCTCAAACAAGGGAACATTCCCTTTAGAACAGGATTCCCAAAATATTAAATGCACATCGATCCAAAACAGGTCGCATATTAAAGTACAGTCATCAGCCTTCTATGTGATGTACACGACGAGCAATTTAGTTTTTCGTCCAGGTGCAAGTGCTGTTTCTATTATTTTTTCCAACACTGTATATCATATAATTTTGGCTCGTTCTGATTTATTTACATTACTTGCAGTAATACGAAGCATTATGTGCTAAGTTTTATAAAGATAGCGTTAAAAATAAGATAAGTTCTCGTATTACCATAGTAAGAACAATTTTTTGTCAATGCGATGACTTTCCATTTGACGAAAAGTTTTTCCCGGCGAGCATTCTTTTGAGATCCGAGAACTGGAAATAGTCGCTGGAGGCTAGCTCTGTAGAATACGGCTGATGCGAAAACATTTCGAAGCCCAATTCATGGATTTTTGCCATCGTTTTTACCGACTTGTGACACGGTGCAATGTCTTCGTGAAAGAGGACTTTCTTTTTGGACAAATGCGGCCGTTTTTCGGGTTTTCGGCGATTTTATTCATGAAAGGATACAATATCTAATTGTCGTTGTTGATGGTCCTTCTTTTTTGTAGGTAGTCAATGAAAATAATTCCTTGCGCATCCCAAAATACAGACAAAATAACCTTGCCAACTGTTACGTTTTACTACGCTTAAGAGCGGGTTGATCGTGTGCAGTCCACTCAGATGTCTGTCGATTGGACTTCGGAGCGAAATAATGGAGCCATGTTTCATCCATTGTCTCATATCAACTCAGGCTCATTATGCTTGAACATCTTCTGCTTCGAATCATCAACCCGTTGCTGTTTTTGGTCAAAAGTGAACTTGCGCGGCACCCACTTTCAAAGATCTTTCTCATTCCCAAATATACGTGAATTATATAATGTACATCTTCCGTCGATATCTTTAGAGTGTCTGCTATATTATTCAATTTCAATTTACGGTCATTCAAAATCATTTCGGCCTATAGGATTTTTTTTTATGTTTTCACAGTCTTTGATGCTCATTTCACAACAAAATAATGATCGGACAATTGTCAAATTTATACAAACGGTTTTGAAAAGTTAGCGGAAAAAAAATGGCTCTCAAAAAATAATGTTTTATGAGAAAACGAAAATCGTTTTTGTTCATACTGCACATGATGACAATCACTTCAACAAAAATCAGAAAAAAAACTACTGGCAGTATCGCAAAGAAATTTGGCGTGCTTTCCTAAATATGAACGGCACTATAAAATTGCAATGCACTATAATTTGCAGTAGCAGTGTATTTTGGTGGTTGAGGAGGTTACTTTTCACCGCCGTAGTAGTTAGTTTGAGTTGCTACAAACAGAAGGCTTGTTCGACACCTGATTCAGAGTATATATATAGGTGTGTTGCAAACTCTTGGTCAAATTTAATATAACTTCATGACCTTAGACTATATTATTTCAAAAATTTTTACAAATTTAAGATATGTCTAATTCAAATATTAAGTTTTATAATCGTACAGTATTTATATCAATAATTATTTTCAGAACATGTCTGGTAGAGGAAATTTATTATCTTTATTCCACAAAGCGACTGACACTTCTGAGCCCTCTATTTCTAGTGGAGAAATAGGTAAAGACAGTGGGTTGGATTTAGAACATTCTCTTTCAAGTGGAGAATACCGACGAATTGGTAGGAATGAGATTTCAAAAGACCTCAAATCCGCTTTTGAAAAAGTCAATGTTTCAATGGGCCGCGGTCGGGCAAACTTTTTACAGTGCTTTAAATACAACTCTCAAAGAAAAGTTTTGAAAACATGTGAAACATTTGATGAGCACACGACATCTGATAATTACCCACACAACACTTCTCGCCATGGACTATTTTACCCAAATCTTACGCAAGGCATAAAAGGTAATAAATAATAATAAATATTTAAATTAAAGTTAAACCTAAGGCTTTTCAGGCTAAGATTTCAGGAAGGCTAGACTTTCGGAATTTTGTAAAACCGTACAGTTTTACTTTTCCAACTGTGAAATGTGGGAATTAATGATTTCGAAGGGTTGCAATGGTGTGAAATTCCAAATGAATTTAGTAAAACCTTTCACCTTTCAACCATTGAAAATGGTCAACTATTTTTATACTAACTTTATGCAAATTTATGTAACAGGCTAAAATAGGCATGTGAGGCCGCACAAAATATATACATATGCAAATTCTTGATCAGGAGTACTTGTGGAGTTGATTGTCTGTCCGTTTGTATGAACTCGCTGATCTTAGCTATTAGAATAGCTCGAAACATTAAAATTATAGATGAATGATATATCCACTAATGCCGCAAATGCTGCCATCCGATCAGATTATAAACACAAAGATATTTAAGCGAAAATATTCTTTGTGAAGTGCTGCTTGGCTGCCGGATCATCTTTTTTAGGGACAGAAATGTCCTTTTATTTAATGTCCTGAAATCTGTCGTGTTTTTATTGTTTAAATAAAACGTATTTATGATTCAATTTGAATAAAATTGTTCTCTAAATTGACGCACAACCTAGTATGTTGTATACCAATCGTTATCGCAGTTTATTGATTTAATTTTCAATCATAAAAAGGAACACTTCCAAAGAACAAATATAACAGAAATTCTATTTTATACAGCCATATTTTGATTAGGCACATTCTCAACATATAAAAACTATTAGAACATAACGATAGAGCATGCTAAATTACATCAATTTATGAAATAGCAAATGCAAAATCAACCAGTAAGAATAGCAACAGTCGCGCGGCACGCGACAGTGGGATACCCTTTGAACTATGTTCCTATGTATGTACACATATACATATGCACATGCTTTAAATTATTCCTGACAGATTGTGCTCGCGCTTTGCTCTCGTCCGCTTCCCTTGTTGGCTGACACAAGCACTTGGTTTTATACTCATACGTTCTTGACAACCTTCTGTGTTTGTTGTCCGATCGGATCGCAACTTGGAGAATACGTAGATATATATTCAGCTTAGAATGTGTTAAAGTTAGAAAGTTGTATCATTTATACAGTGCTTAAAAGTTAAGTTCAAAAATTAAATTATTGATTTGCGGTGGCGGAGGGCGTGGCAGCCAACATTTTAAATAAATACAATAATATACAGAAACCTTCATGCCAAAATTTGGTGTCTCTAGCGTATCTCTGTCGCAAGCCGTTCGACTGTTGGTCTCGTTTTTAATTTAAAACCTATTGTCCTGTTTTTTTTTTATTTTTCCCCTCTGGTCATCCATTTTTTTTGTATTTTCAACTACCCTTTTTTGTGAGGGGTAGCTGGCAGCCCTGGTCGCGAAGCGTCGTTTTACTTGTTGTGTACTTGTGTGATTGTATGCGGTGCGAGGAATTATAAGTTCTTCCAATATTTGTGTTTATATTACAACCAAACTAGCTTTAACTAGAAGTCAGAAATTAAGATTTTTGTAAAATATGGTTGTAATATATATTTATTCCGCGATTAGAGTTATTATAGATGTTAACGAATACATAAACATTGTTATACATTATATTCTATATAGTATATAAATTGTATAAAAACAATCGGAGAGATTGAAGCCAAAACCTGCAACTGTAGAAAACCTTCGGCACGCCGAATGTATTCTTATTTCTAGTAATGAAATTAAATGTTTATGATATTTTCTTAATTTAGGCACACCGGTCAACTTGGTTTGTAATTTTATAAAACTCAAATTTGAAAAAGACAAAGGAGTTTACATGTATGAAGTGAGTTTTAATCCACCAATTGATTCTTCCCATTTGAGAGTCAAATATTTAAATGAACATAAAGAACGAATTGGAGAAACTAAAATTTTTGATGGTTCCACTTTGTACTTGCCGATTTTGCTACAAGATGATTTGACTACACTATTTTCTAAAAGTGTAGAAAGTACTGAGATAGAAATCAGACTACTATTTAAAAGAAAAGAATCTTTCAAAAATTGTCTACAATTGTACAATGTTTTATTTGATCGAGTTATGAAGACCTTAAATTTTATCAAATTTAATCGAAAACATTTTGATCCTTCACAACCAAAAGTTATTCCCATGGCAAAGTTAGAAGTGTGGCCAGGCTTCGTAACAGCTGTGGACGTATATGATGGAGGCCTTATGTTGAGCTGTGATGTATCGCATCGTTTGCTTTGTCAAAAAACAGTTCTAGATATGCTGATTGAAATCTACCAACATGACAAAACTGCTTACCAAGACAAAGCAAAAAAATTGTTTATTGGAAATATTGTCTTGACACGATATAATAATCGTACATATAAAATCGATGATATATGTTTTTCTCAGAACCCCCACTCAAAATTTGAGTCCAGAACTGGTTCATGCAGTTATTTTGAATATTATAAAAGTCACCACAACATTAATATAAGAGATGAAAGACAACCATTACTTATTAGTGTAAAGCACTCTAAAAGAAATGATTCTTCAAATTCAGATAATATACTTTTTTGCTTAATACCTGAGCTTTGTTTCCTAACAGGCCTTCACGACGAGGTTCGTTCTGATAAAAAACTAATGCGGGAGATTTCTACTTGCAGCAGTGTTTCGCCAAATCAACGTATGTTAGCCCTTAATAATTTTATCAAAAATGTATCGGAAAATCACGAAGCGAAAGGAATTTTGGAAAAATGGGGGTTATCTCTCGTAAAAAATGATCACAGTTTGGTGGGTCGTAAAATTGACTCGGAGAAAATCTACTTCGCAAAAAAATCTGTTTCTGCCGGGCTAATGACAGAATTTTCCAAAGATGTTTCAAACAATGTTCTTTTGGAAGTCGTTGATTTAAGAAAATGGATAATAATTCATCATAAACATGACTTACGATCAGCAACAACATTGGTTAATAATATGGAAAGATGTTGTGAAAGTTTTGGAATGAAAATCTGTAAACCAAAAATAGTGTCGTTGGAAGTAGATCGCGTAGACACCTATGTGGATGCCCTACGCCGCAATCTAAGTACGGAAACTCAAATAGCTGTTTGCATATGCCCGACCAGTCGGGATGACAGATACTGTGCTATAAAAAAAATATGCTGCTCAGAGGCACCGGTAGCATCACAGGTAATAAGCATTTCAAACGTAATTGACTTTTACTTTTCAGATAAGATATTTGGAATAAAAACTGTGTATGTTTATGTATCAATGGCCATTACCAATCGGGTAGAAGGGTATTATAGCTTTGTTTCAGCAGCTATGTGTTATACAAGTAGTGGTCCGATTTTGATGAAATTTTAATTATATAAATAATTCTAATTTGTATGGCAGCTACATGATACGAGGGTCGTTTGATAAGTCCGTGACTTTTTGTATTTGCCGCGCACCTGCTCTAAATACAACACTGCTCCTGTCAGCAGTTATCGATTAACAGCTGACTGTAAAATTTTGAGAAAGCTGCGTTTTTTGGTTTGCGTTTTATAGGCATTGAAAGCAGACGATCTCGTGAATTTTAACGAAAATGGAAAAAAGTGAATTTCGTGTGCTAATTAAGCATTATTTTTTGCGTAAAAAATCCATCACCGAAACCAAGGAAAGACTTGATAAATATTATGGGGACTCTGCACCATCAATTTCAATGGTTAAGAAATGGTTTACTGAGTTCCGTTGTGGTCGTACCAGTACAAGTGATGCCGAACGTTCAGGTCGCCCAAAAGAGGTCGTCATGCCAGAAATCGTCGACAAAATCCATGGAATGATATTGGATGATCGGAGAATGAAAGTGCGTGAGGTAGCTGAGGCTGTAGGCATCTCAACTGAACGGGTACATCACATTTTACATGAATATTTGGACATGAAAAAGCTTTCCGCGCGATGGGTGCCGCGATTGCTCACACACGACCATAAGCGCAACCGTGTGACCATTTCAAAGGAGTGTTTGGCGATGTTCAACCGCAATCCAAACGAATTTTTGCGCCGTTTCGTTACCGTAGACGAAACATGGATCCACCACACCACACCAGAGACCAAAGAACAATCAAGACAGTGGGTTTCTCCGGGTGAACGTGCACCAAAGAAGGCCAAGGTGGGTCTGTCGGCCAACAAGGTCATGGCCACAGTTTTTTGGGATGCACAAGGTATCATTCACATCGATTACCTTGAAAAGGGTAAAACGATCACCGGCGAATATTATTCAGAGCTTTTGGACAGATTCGATATTGATTTGAAGCAGAAACGACCGCATTTGGCGAAAAAAAAGTGCTGTTCCATCAGGACAATGCACGGGTGCACACGTGTGTAGTCAGCATGGCAAAATTTCATAAATTGGGCTACGAACTGCTACCCCATCCAGCATATTCTCCAGATTTAGCCCCCTGTGACTATTTTTTGTTTCCAAACATGAAGAAATGGCTCGGCGGTAAGAGATTCGGGTCAAATGAAGAGGTCATCACAGAAACAAACGACTATTTTGAGGGCCTTGAGAAAACCTATTATTTGGAAGGAATAAAAAAATTGGAAAAACGCTGGACTAAATGTATAGAGCTAAAAGGAGATTATGTTGAGAAATAAAACGCTTCTTTGACGAAAAAAATATATTTTATTCAAAAAGTCACGGACTTATCAAACGACCCTCGTATATCGGTCCTATACAGCTCGTTCCGATTTACATATATTTAGCGTGCAGCAAAAATAAATAATTGTACCAAGTTTCATCAAGACAGCTCTAAAAATGAAAGACTATTTTGCATTGCAACAGACGAACTGGCAGACAGGGCTAAGTTTGGTTCCTCTGTTGCTGTTGATTAAGAATATACGTACTAGGTGGGGTGAAAAGTAACCTCCTTGACCCCCATAATACAATTCTACTGCAAAAGATTTTATAGGGCCTTGTAGTCCGTACATATTTAGGCAACCATACTAAATTTCCGTGCGACACTGCCAGTAGTTTTTTTTTGACAGCTGATTTTCGTTCACGTGTTTGGCATCATGTGCAGTATGGACAAAAACGATTTTCGTTTTCTCATAAAACATTATTTTTTGAGAGGCAAAACGGCGAGGGAAACTAAAGAATATTTGGATAAATATTATGGGGCTAATGCTCCGTCAGACTACACCGTCAAATATTGGTTTCGAGAGTTTCATGGTGGCCGCAAATCTACTAACGATCAAGGCCGCATCGGCAGGCCCTCGGATGAGGTCACAGAGGAAAATGCCGTAAAAATCCATGAGATGATGTTCGCAAACAGGAAAGTAAAATTTTGTGAGCTAGTAGATGTCACAAGGATCAGTATTGAGCACAGAAACCATATTCTAAACGAGATTTTTCATATGAAATATTTATCCTGCCGAAAGGTGCCGCGAAACTGGCTCCAGACGAAAAACACGAGAAATGAAACTTTGGCCAAAACAAATTATTTGGGGCTTCAATTACTTCCCTATTCCCCTTTTTCATACGATTTGGTTCCCTCAGATTACAATCTCTTCTCAAACCTCAAAAGATGGCTCATCAATAAAAAATTTAGCTCACGCGAGGAATTTTTCGAAATTATCAACACCGCGCAGGAGTATTTTGCAGGCCTGCCTGAAAATTATTTTTCGGACGGGATCAAGAAGTTGGAAAATCGCTAGATTAAGTGTATCGACCTAAAAAGGGGTAAAATTTAATAAAATAAAAAACATTTAAAAAAAAATGTTTTTTTCATTCCCAAGGAGGTTACTTTTCACTCCACCTACTACGAGTATAGTAAACGAGTATACCCTATGCAAGGGTATAAATGTATTGAAAGTTATCCGTCTTCACTTCTTGTTTTTCCTTATTCATTTGAACACTGTTGTCCACGGAGGCTAGGTTAGACCTCTATTTTTTCGTCTAGCCTGAAAAATCTCTAAAGAAATCTCTCCTTTTTTTCGATTCGATTTTCAATCATAAAAAGAAATATATTTAAGAAACAAATATTTCAGAAATATTGGTTCTAAGGAACAAATATTTCAGAAATATTGTTTTACACTGCCATATTTCGATTTGATTTGATTTGCATCCTTTTTTAAATCAAAACCTATTGTCCTGTTTTTGTCTTTTTTGTCTGTCAGTATTTTTTTCCTCTGCAAATGGATTAAAACAGATTGAATATCAATGGGAGTTTGAGTTTCAAAGAATTAAAAAATATCTACAAGAAAATGCAGTTTGAAATTGTTCGGTTATATATTAAAAGCGGTTGTATAGTTGGTCGCATATTTTGTGAAACAGTGTTCAAAACTACGAAGCAGTATTGTATCTTAGCTCAGTTTACAATTGTCCTATTTACCTCATTTATTAAAGCGATAAAGTTTGTTAAAGTATTATGAGCATATGTGCAACCAATTAATGCGTTTGGCATACTTATAAAAATACGAACATTTGAAATTTTTTTTGTTTTCATTAAATAAATGAAAAGCTCAAAAACATTAAAGAGGGTCGGCAACGGTAGGCGATTTTTAAGTTTTTGTTACGCAATATATGTAATTATAACTTAGTTTTCTTTCGTTGGTACACAAACAGCAACTGCAAATCTAATTGAACATATGTATGTACATGTACATATAGCGGCTATATGACAGCGTGCTTGGCTTTAATTTATTTTTTCTTTTAGTTTATTAGAATAAAATAAATTAACAAAATAAATAAACGAAATTAAAAATTTTTCACCCGTCTGAACTGAGAATCGAACACACGAACTCTCTCACAATCTTTTAAAACTGCCCTCCGCCATTCTTACCCCTCGGCCATTGCCTCACTCCTTGGCCCTTCGGCAAAGCTGCATTCTAAACCAATTCTGTTACCATACAATGCAAATAAAAAGTTTAAGGTCAGTTTAAAGTTTAATGGTCAAAAAAGGGTATACTAACTTTGTGCAAACGTATGTAACAGGCAGAAGGAGGCGTGGGAGACCCCATAAAGTATATATATTCTTGCTCAGGATCACAAGCCAAGTCGATTGAGCCATCTCTGTCTGTCTGTCTGTGAAAGCACAGATCTCAGCTGTTATAAAAGCTAGAGTTACCAAATTTGTCCGGAAGACTCCTGTGTACTATAACCTGATCAAGTTTATTTCAAATGTTAGGTGCCACGCCCACCGCCCCCGTAAATCAATAATTTAGTTTTTGAATTCAATTTGTAAGCGCTGTATAAAAGCTACAACTTTCTGACTTTAACATAAACTAAGCTGAATGAATTATCTACATATTCTCCAAATCGCAATCCGATCGGACAATAATCACAGAAGTTATTTAAGAAAGTATGAGCATAAAAACAAATGCTTCTGGCAGCTAACAAGAACGGCGTGCGAGCGCGAAGCGCGAACGCCATCTGTCGGGAATAACTATAAAGCAGGTGCATATACGTAAGTGTATGAATTTAACAAATTAAACCACACGGGAATATAGGTCGATGGACTGTGGCTTTTCTTACTGGTTTTGGTTTTATCTTTAGTTTCAACTGCATCTTTCTCTACGTTTCATTAATATAAAAATGTTAATATTATTTTCAGGTCATTAATTCAAAAACGTTATCTAATGAGACAAGAAATCGTGCGATTGTCCAAAAAATCGTATTACAAATGAATTGTAAAATGGGAGGAGCTTTGTGGTCTGTAAAAATTCCATTAAAAAATGTAATGATTTGCGGAATAGATACGTATCATGATCCAAGTAAAAAGCACAGCTCTGTAGCGGGTATGTTTCTGATTACTACTGTATTAACAATATATTAGTATGAATAATAATATTAAAATATTAATTTTGCATTGCTTTATTTTACAGCCCTAGTGGCCTCACTTGATTCATCATATACCCACTGGTATAGTAAATCGGTTATACAATCTACAAGAGAAGAGCTTGTTAATGGACTTACTTCATCTTTTGAATTTGCTTTACAGTGCTATAAAAAACGCAACGGCATTCTACCGGAAAGTGTAATTATTTACAGGTAATTTTAGTCATTGTAAACAAGAACCAAGCGTTGTGCAGAACATCTGTTTCGACCTTGACTCTGCTCTGAAGATAGCAAATTGTTAGGCGGTTGTCGCCCGAAACGACAAAAAGTCATACATTTGATTTTGTTTAATGGATATTTTATAAATATATACAGCGTTGGAAAAATAATAGAAACAGCAACCAAACCTGGTATAAAAATTAGATTGTGGATTATGTCAAATATGATGTGCATGAAATCGACATCAAAGGAAAACTCTTAATTGTGCACTACTTCGATTCGACTTTTGATCGGATCGACATCAAAGAAAACCCCTAATTTGGGCACTACTTTTGGATCGATTCGGCTTTTGATATTTGAGCTAGCTTGTTGTAATTAGACCACTACGTGTTTGAGCTGGAATCAATAACAATCCCCCAAATATTCTGTTAATTTTTCTTGTATTTATTAAAACAGAGTTGCAGGCAAGTTCAGCTAATACCAATTTTGTGAAAATATTTTACTTAACTCAGCTGTTTCATAGGTCACAGAGGTTAGCGCGCAGCTGTAGAACGAACAATTATTTCTTATTTTAGGATTTAATGCCTACAATTTTTTTTAATACGCCCTACAAGTTCTCTATCAGATTTAAGTCCGGGGATGGGTCACACTGCTTCAATTTATTAAGATTTTGATCCTGAAACCATTTCCTAGCAATATTTGAGGCATGTTTAAGGTCATTATCCTCCAGAATACTTTGCAGGCTATGTCCAGTCGGACAGTAAGAAATAGTCTGATTAAAAGTATTTAAAGCCGTGGTGCTGCTTTATACATTTGAGTTTTTAAATTGCCTTTGTGTGGTGCAAGCAAGCACGGAGTCTGTTTCGGTTTTTTGCTTTGCACTGAACGAAAAAATAAAGTAAAGCCCGAACAGCAATGCCAAAGTCACTCGAATGTGTTTGTACGTGTGTCGGCAGAGCTTGTGCAGAAGCAATGCCTATGCGCTGCACATCGGGGCACAACTGATTTAAAGGCACATTTAGGAAAGTTCCACAGCTAAGGGAGAAAATTATCGTTCGTTAAGCGGCACAAAGCCCGTTAAAATTAAAAAACATACTGTGCTTTGACGAAACTAACATGAGTTTGTTTGGATCTAATGGACGTAAGACGTCCAAAAAATACTTTTTTCGATCAAAAGCGAACCATAAAAACTGTAAGGCATGGGGGTGGAAATATCATGCTTTGTGGATTCTTTACCGCTTCAGGAAATGTCCCGATATTTTGAATGTAGAAATAAATGTGTGCTCTAGAGTTGATTGACAAAAAATGTGAGTTCATGTAGAATAAGGACCCCAAACAGGCCTCGTATATTGCAGATGGCAGGATCAAAAACTAAATTAATCAAAGCGATCTGACCCACCCCCAGACTTGTATTTAATAAAGCACTTGTAGACGTATTAAAAAAAGAATTGGAGGCATTAAAAATACGGAAAAACTTTGACAATATTCCGATCTATCGGTGTGCTGTGATATCTGGTGTAACAGATGAGTTGAATAAAATATTTTCACAAAATTGGTAATATTAAGCTGAACTTACCTGAAGGAATGCATATCTGTTTAACAAAGAATCACAAAATATTTTCAGGATTGTGGCATGTGTCTATTAATTTTCCAGCTAAAACACGTCGCTGATTGATCAAAAGCCACATCGACTCTAAAAGTAGTGCAGAGTAATGTTCCGGTATCAGTGTTCTATATGATATCGATTTCATGCCCATTATATTTGTACACAATGAACATTTAGTTATTTGCCTAGGTGTAGATGTTTATACCCTTAGAGAGCATGTTTTAATTTTTTCCCGGAGTTTGCAACGCAATTTCTTACCATTAAACCATTAGATTAGGCTTGCTGCCCTTTTTAAGGAAGGGGATAATGAATGATTCCATCCAAATGGAAGGAAATAAAGGAGTTTCTAAGGACAGCAAGAATAGCTAAGGCTTACTTAGAGAAATAGCTAAGGCTTACTTAGGGAATCAGCGCAGAGCCGTACGCACGTGGGTATTTCGTCTGGTCCTAGTAATTAAACTGGTATTATCAACTAAAGATTCCTAACTTCTTATTTTCTTTTTTTTTAAACATTGCGTTCCTTATTGGATCTTCTCTTATTGTGAGACTAAAAATAATTATTCAAATCTTATTATATAACTTAGATTAATTACAATTTAAAATAATTGTATTAGTTAGAGACGGCCCTAAGATTTCTTTGCTGAGCTGGAGAATCTTTGCGTTTCAGTCGCCTCTAACTGCATACACGTGTAAGCGACTTCGCGAAAGGATTTTCGTGTGCGGCGAGCTTTGCTTCATGTTTACTCTTTCTCATCTGGATTTCCTCGTTGACGAGATTTATGTGGAGGTCTCTATGGATGCTTTCGCTGGTGGCCCAGTGATAGTTTGCAGAATCGCTGTCTGAGCTCGCTGTATAATTTCGATGTTGGTTTTTGATGCGTTTCCCCATAGTTCAGAGCCGTATGTCCAGGTGGGTTTCAGCACGGTATTGTAGAGGATTACTTTGTATTCCATACTAAGGGCAATTAATAAGCCAGTGAAGATTAGCTGCTTTAAGCTTCATATGAGTCCTTTTAGATTCTATATGTCGACGCCAGGTGAGGCGTCTATCTAGGTGAACGCCGAGATATGTCACTACGTCTGATTGTGGGATGAATGTATTGTTCAGGGTACAGGGTGGGCAGGTTTTTCTATTCAGTGTGAATGTTACATGTCTGCTTTTGGTCTAGTTTATTTTAATGCGCCAGTCCGCAAACCATCTTTCCACTTTTATCAGATAAGTAAGTTTTTCTGTTGCCTTTGCTGGCAGCAAACGTAGAGGTTGTGAGCTAATAGTTTATAGGCATGTCTGTTGTGTAAAGCATGGGGTGCAGCACACTACCTTGGGGGACTCCAGCATTGATATCGTAGTCATGTGAAGTCGAACTGTTACCCCTGATTGAGAACACTCTTTTGAAGAGATAAGTTTCGAACACTGTGTGTATTTTGGGGAAGAAGTTTTGTTATATTGTACATTAGTCCTTTCAGCCAGACTCGGTCAAATGCTTGTGCGACATCTAAGAATATATCTCAGCAGTATTCCCGGTGCTCAAAAGCAGTACGAATTTCGTTTGTGATGCGATTGACCTGTTCGATCGTTCCATGATTTTTGCGAAAGCCAAATTGATGTGATGCTATTGTATTTCGCCCTCTTAAGTTTCAAACAGTTTCGAAAGACGCGATAGGAGACTGATTGGTCTGTAGGATGTGAGTTGCGTTTTGTCTTTGCCTGGCATGAATTCATCACTATGACCACCTTCTTCCACCTTTGGGGATAGTATCCAAGTTTCGTAATAGCGTTGAAGAGATTGCATAAGGTCAGAACCGCACACGGTGGGAGTTCAATGATCATTTTTGGTGTCACCAAGTCGTGTCCAGGTGATTTTTTGGGCTTAAGATCTTTTATGATAGATGCTAATCTCACTTTGGCTAAATGTTATTTATTGGTGGCAGGTTTTTAGTTACTGCAGGTAGGACAAATGAGTTGGTCTTAGTCTTCGTTTTTCAAGTACTTCGATTTCGCGATTTGTCTTACTATGATTTGTCATATTGTGTGTGTCTGGAGGGGTAGAGGCCTTGGATGCAGCAAAGTTGTAAAGTTGTTTGCCCTTTGGGGTCGAAATGCGTGATCCCCAGTGCGTGTGCTTGGCATTGTAGTCACCGGCCGCTATGAATCGCTCACATAGTAAGTTGAAAAATTCCAAGAATTGGTCTCAGAAACTACAAAACGAGGTGGGCAGTAGTCTGCGGCCAGAGTGACGGGGCCGTTGCTAGATTGCATGCTTATGGAAGTGGATTGCAGGTGGTGTTTGATGCGACCTCTGATAAGAATGCCAGTGCCGCCATGAGCTTTCCCGTCCGGATGGTTTGTGCCGCAGAATAGGTATCCTGGAATATGGAAGTTGTGCTTGTCTATTAGATGTTTCTCGAAGAGGTGCATAACGTCAATATTTTTTTCAGATAAGAACTGGGCAAGTTCGAGCTTATGCCGTGAAACGCCATTCGCGTTCCACATAGATATTTGAAGTGGAGACATTATATTGATTTTGATGACACGATTGTGGTTTGCCTGAATGTCATAAATTCTTTTAGGGTTTGCTGGAGTGAGATCGTCATCGTTTCAATGCCGTTAATACATACTGCGTTTATTCGTTCAAAGTAGTTATTTTCTGTTGTTCCGCGTATTAGCCGAATTTTGTGTTATCGGATTCACAGATTTAATTCCCGATTTTAAGGCACTAGGGAAGGAAACGCTAGGATTGGTACGATGTGTAGGAGGGGGTGCCATGTAAGAGGGGCCTGATTGTGGCGGAGTGTGATTGATGTGGGTGGCTTGAGCTCGTGTTGATTCTCCACGTTTGTTAAGGCGGTTCTTTAGTTCCTTATATACTACACAGCCACGCCAATTCGCTGTGTGACTTCTTGAATTGAACTTTTATTCAGAAGGGGGGTGAAGATCCAAATCGACCTGTGAATATTATATAAATAAAAGTGAATATTCCGTGTATAAGGTAAATAAGTAGTTTGAAAAAACTGATACGGAAGCAATTCGAAGCCCAATTCATGGGTTTTTGCCATCGTTTGCATTGTCTTAGTGAAACAGCACTTTCTTTTTCGGCAAATGTGACCGTTTTTCCACGCTTTGGAGCGGGTTGATCGTGTGCAGTCCACTTGGTTCATTGTCGATTGGACTTCGAAGTGAAATAATGGAGGCATGTTTCATCCATTGTCACAATGGACGCGAAAACTCCGGCTTATTACGCTTGAACATCCAAAAACACTGCTCCGAATTATCAACCCGTTGCTGTTTTTGGTCAAAAGTGAACTTCCGCAAAGTTTCTCATACCCAAATATTCATGAATGATATTGTGTACACGTTCTGTCGTTAATTTCAATTTACAGTCATTAAAAATCCTTTTGTTTTGATGTTTTCGTTGGTAACCACCTCTTTTGGGCGTCCACTGCGATCACCGTCTTCCGTATTAATTTCACCACGTCTAAACTTGACATACCAATCCTAGATGGTTGATTTTCCTGGCCCAGTGTCCGGAAACTCGGTATCAAGCCAAGTATTTTTTCTCTTCAAAAAACAATATTTTATCAACACGCGGAATTCCTTTTCATCGATTTTCTTACAATACTAAAAGTTGATTCACTGAAAATGCTTAAACTCACAACATAATGATCTGACAATTGTCAAATGTATATTCGAGTCTTTTAAAGGTTGGGGCCAAGTAAAATATTGATTTAATTCTAGTAGCGCTATCTATGTGTCGGGCCGGGGGACTTACCAATAATTTTTTTCAAGTTCGCGTTACCCTTGGCATCAGATAGTACCTTTCTTTTTACCAGATATCACACTTCAATAGTACAGTTTTAAATTGATTTGAGATGCTATAAATTCATCATTTTTAGAATTTATAGCATCTGAAATCAATTTAAAACTGTACTATTGAAGTGTGAATAAATGTTACTTACAACCGTCCGTATAAAAATCTAGATCTCACATACTGTAAGAGCTATAACCGAGAACAAAATTTAATAAAATGTCTTATATCAATTTTTATATTGTTTACATGAATTTTAATTTTGTATTTTTAGGGATGGTGTTGGAGATGGGCAACTAAATATATGCGCTATGTATGAAATTCCTCAATTTCAGGCTATATGTAAAAATAAAATCAAAATAACATTTATTGTTGTCCAAAAGCGTAACAATACAAGATTTTTTATGGTAAGTGGAATCACCTAAATACATTTTTAACATCTTATTAAATAAAAACAGAAAAAATTTTTGCCTATAGATGTACAGATTCATGCTCCCTTGCAAAAAGTAAAGTAATAAAACTTTGAGCAGTACGCAACAGAAGCAGGCACCGCTGCATAGTGGGCCAGAAATCTGATCTAATTTGATTAAGTAAAAAAATTTACCGAAATTCTATCGTGGTTGAAAAGAAAACTTCACTGATATTTAAAACACAGTTCAGTGTTTTATAAATGCGAAAAATGTATAATAATAACTTTTTGCGGAAAGAACAAAAAAAAAAATACGAGAAGAACAGTCGAGCGGCACGCGACAATTGGATACCCTTCAACCCTTAGTTTAATTAGTTAATTCATACATATGTACATGTGCTTGCTACCAAATTATTCTCGACAGGTGACGCTCTCACCCTTGTTAGCTGACATAATCACTTGGTGTTATGCTCATACTTTCTTGAATAACTTCAGTGTTTATTGTCCGACGAAAGGTTTGGGAGTGGCGCTCGTGAAGGTATTGTTTACATATTATATTGAATATTGTCAACGAAAAAAAGCATTTTCGTCATATAATGATATACGAATTCTGCACCCAAAAAAACTGTGGGCCCTGCGACGAAAAAAAAATTGCAAAATTTATTTGGATCGTGCACCAGCACTCCGCACAGTAAAGAAATGGTTCCGCAAAGTTTTGTTCTGGAGATTTTGACCTTGAAGATCAAGCTCGTAGTTGACGACCTTCTGAGGTTGATGACTATTTTCTACGTACTTTATTTGCGAATCAGTCACGTATTTCGAAGGAAGAGGTTGCGGGTGAATTATCGTGAACTGCGAAAAAAGTTGCCTTCTAGGACAAGCTGCATCGAACCAGCCGGCTGGAATGCCGGCTGAGTGCTGAGTCGGCGTCTCCAACGGGCGATCAGGCTGCTTGCGCGTGTGAGTTTCGGATTTCGGCTGCAACTTTGTCGCGACGGCATCCGGCGCAACAGCGTTGTCAGCAAACTTAAGCGTGCGCGTGTTAACTCCTCCCCTACTAGCTTTAAACGCGTCGTCGGGTTTCCTCTGTATCGTTCTGCGCTGGTATAATTTCCAGGTGCCAATGAAGAGTAGTAATAGGGCGATGAGTGTCAGGCAGCCATAGGATCGTAAAGACACTCCCGATCTAAGATCCCCGATATGCTGGAGATTCTTCATGGTTAGATCATGCAAGATGTAACGGGGGCCATTTAGTGAGATGTGGTCGTCGTAAGTCGCGAGGAAGGTTTCCGCGACTATCTGGCTGTTCCCAGTGCTGTCCACTACATTCATGGTCGGCAATGCCCTCGCCGATTACTACCACGTGCGCCAGGTGTCCGGGAAGTGTAGCGCATTGTGCTATGTTTCCAGATACCAATTGTTGGACGCGTGAAGTGTTTTGTAGTCTTCTGCAGAAAGTAATGCTCACAGTGGTAGCGCAGTTGAACAGGAAGAATATCTATTTTTTTACAATTCATCAAAGGTTTGGGATATTTAATCAGAAAGTACAATAATTCAGAATTTTGAAAAGCTTTTATATGAGAAACTTTTAATAGGTCGGTTATACTAGTATTTGTGAGTTGTACATTTAATAATTCTTTTATGTCGATGCTGTCTAGTATAAGGGGGCTGATTAAATTAATTTTTGCAAGTGTAACAGTGAGGAGGTTTGTAATTATCATTCTATTCTTTGCCAAAATTGTTGCATAACAATGTTCGACCTCTGCATCTGGTTTCAAAATTTCGTTGAAACGGAATTAAGTCTCTCCCGGAATTTACTGTTGATCTCTATCTGCTTGCTCTTCGAATCTATTAACTGTTGCATAACAATGTTCGACCTCTGCATCTGGTTTCAAAATTTCGTTGAAACGGAATTAAGTCTCTCCTGGAATTTACTGTTGACATCTATCTGCTTGCTCTTCGAATCTATTAACTGACCTTGTTTGAATTTTATTTGTTCCCAGTCATCAAAATCTGGGGTTCCTGCAATTGCCTTAAGGGCACTACCTATCATGTTAATGCTTGTCGGTGGTGAACGGTCAAAGAAGCTATTAAGGTGGCTATGTTTTGTACGTCAGTTTTCAGTACCTGTTTCACGTAGTCCTTGGGTAGTTTATCTATCAATTTCAATGTCTCGTCGATGTAGGTTTCAAAAGATGTCAAGTTCGTCGTCAACTATGGGTATGTAGTCCGCGTGGGAGTAGTCGTTGAGTCTCAATGTCGCGTCGGTCAAGGTCATGGTTGCTATTGTTAAACTGAAAAGATATCTTAACTTAAAAAAATGTTATTTGTTCAAAATAATTGTCATGATTTTTCAAATGTCGAAAGCCTACTTAAGATTGTCCTTATGGACCACCCTCCCTTTAATAAGAACCGTCGTACCTAGGTCTGCTTGCACTATAGCTTCTGTGAATAGGGGTAATAGTTTATTTCCCAGTCTCTTATTGTTTTTTATCCAAACCCTATCGCCTACAAAATATGACTTATAGACCCTATTTTTATTCATTTGGTCAAGTGTCTTTTGCTGTGCTGATGCGATTTTTTCGCTTATTCGCACAGTACTGTCTTTGGAGGCTGCGTGAATTACGTCTATGGGTCTCTCGTTTGTCACCGAATGGATTGACCGATTGTACTTTATGGTTGCAAGGAGAATGTTTTCGACAGTGCCCTCTACCTGTTTTTCCAATTTACAAGAACGTGGTATGTCCCCAAGAGTGCCATGGAACCGCTCGATTCGTCCATTAGACGAGCTATGCAGGGGTGGGGCGTTTGAAATCTCAATGCCAAAGTTATTGCTGAGCATTGATTTAATGGTTTCTTAGTTCAAGGATTTCTCGTTGTCGCAGTAAATCGCTTTTGTTTTGGGAAAAATGTTGAGAAGTTGCAAAAGTGCAGCTTTTTTATCTACGATTGCGCGAGACCGTATAGGCTGTACAAATGCAAACTTGGAAAACTTTTCGATGCAAGTTAGAAAATATTTGCCGGCAGTGGAGTAAACATCTATATTCAACATTTCTCCGGCATACGATGGTGTCGGGGTTTTCCCCATTTCTTGTTTTTTTGGGTGCCGATCATGTTTACTCATAGCACAAATTCGACAGTTTGCAGCTATTTCCGACGTTAAGCGACCTATCTTTGGAAAAAATAGAAAAAATAAGTATTTGTTTCGCATTTTCTTGCGCTGCGCTGTGCGCACGGTTATATTCAGTTGTCACAATTTCCCTTTGTTTCGTTGGGTTTACAATATCTGTAACCAAGTTCTTACAATATCTAAAGGTGGTAGAAAAGAATGCCTCAACTAGTCCGTGTTAGATGAAAGCCAGTATGGGTAACTCGCATTGAATTGCGTTGGTTAAGTTAGCATTTACTGCATCTTTAATGCTTTGCAGTAATGTGCTGCGATCAGAAAAATTAATTACGTGTCGAGGTTTTGTCTTGAACAAAATATAGGTCTTTTGTTGGGCGATAGTCCCTTCTTCCAGAATAATCTGGTTCCGAAAGCAATTCACCGGCTTATCTGTGGCTTCAATGGTATATGTGAGGGATTGTTCACTGTGGATAGTGGCAGCATCCGAGTCTGCTGAATCCTTTAACGCATTGACGTTTTGGCGAGACAGAGCGTCTGCTAACAAATTCTCCTTTCCGGGTTTATGTTTGCGTTGTGCTCATCAATTAAGGCTTTCCAACGCTTTATTTTGGCATTCGGGTTTTTGTCCGATACCGAAAAAGTTAATGGCTGGTGGTCTGTATGAATGTTGAGATTCTTAACTCCATACAAGTAATTTCTGAGATTTTTGATTTTTGCCCATACAATGGCGAGAAGCTCACACTCATTTGTGGCAAAATTTACTTCGTTACCTCGCAATGTTCACGAGATCATTGTTATCGGGCGGCCGCAGTACCGCTCCCAGTCCGTAGCTTGACGCATCTGTTGTGAGCTCAAAAGGCTTTTTGTAATTAGGGTAGGACAATATTACATCTTCTGAGGCCAGTATATTTTTAAGCCTATCAAAGGCTTCATTTTGCTCTGATGACAATTCGATTATCACCTTTCTTGAGTAATTGGCACTTACTTTGCCATTTTCGCCTTTCAAGATATCTGTTAGTGGCCTTGCGATGCTGGCAAAACCCGTTATGAAGCAGCTATAGTACCGTGCTGGACGTAAAAATGACCTAAGAGCGAATAGAGTTTTCGGTGGGGGAAAGTCCTTAATAGCTTTCACTTTATCGGGCGAGGACTGAATCCCGTCTCTGCATACCATAAATCCCAGATATTCAACGCTTTTTTGAAAAACTTGGATTTTTCTTGAGACACTCGCATGCCTGCGTCCCTAAGGTTTTTCAAGACCCAATCAATGTCTCCGATATGGTCTTCTTTGGGCTTGGAGAAGATTATTATGTGATCGATGTAAACATAACATATCCTACCAATTTGTTCGCGGAGCACTTCATCAATGGCTCGTTGAAAAATACTTGGGGCATTTTTCAGCCCAAAGGGGAGTCTACAAAACCCATACTTCCCGTTGTTGACAGAGAACGCTTTCTTTTTCCAAACTCTTTCAGCCAATTCTATTTGGTGAAACCCTGACTTGAGGTCCAGCGTTGTGAAACACTGAGCCTCGCCGAAGTTTTGTAATATAGTTGAAATGGATGGGATAGGCTATTTATCATCGGTTGTCTTATGATTTAGTTTCCTAAAATCAATAACCAGACGCTTTTGCTTGTGCCCCGCTTCGTCGATGCTTTTTTGTCGACGACCCATATAGTGTTCTTATAAGCGGACTTTGACGGTCGTATTATGCCATTCGCTAGAAGTTGTTTAACCTCTGCATTGACAAAGTCAGATACGCCCTTCGGATACGGATAAAGTTTTGAGTAAACTGGTTCGTCATCCGTTGGTATAGTGGCCACCGTATTTATGTTGTACGGTTGGGACTCGTTAACGTCCGCGAATGCTGTTATCATTTTGTTGATCATACTATTAAAGGTGGATCTGACAGCAAGAGGGCCATCTGTGTCATTAATCCGAATATGGTTTACCTTTTGACATTTAGTTTTTTATACCCTTCGACCATTGAAAATGGTCAAAAAAGGGTATACTAACTTTGTGCATATGTATGTAACAGGCATAAGGAGGCGTGGGAGACCCCATAAAGTATATATATTCTTGCTCAGGATCACAAGCCGAGTCGATTGAGCCATGTCTGTCTGTCTGTCCGTCTGTCTGTGTGAACGCACAGATCTCAGCTATTATAAAAGCTAGAGTTACCAAACTTGGCAGGAAGACTCCTGTGTACTATAAGCAGATGAAGTTTATTTCAAATGTTAGGTGCCACGCCCACCGCCCCCACAAATCAATAATTTAATTTTTGAACTTAATTTGTAAGCGCTGTATATAAGATACAACTTTCTGACTTTAACATATACTAAGCTAAATGAAATATCTACGTAGTCCCCAAATTACAATCCAATCGAACAATAAACACAGAAGTTATTTAAGAAAGTATGAGCATAAAACCAAGTGCTTCTGTCAGCTAACAAGGGAGACTGGCGAGCGCGACGCGCGAGCGCCATCTGTCGGGATTAATTTCAAAGCATGTGCATATGGATATGTGTATGAATTTAACAAATTAAACTCCACGGGAACATAGGTCGAAGGGTATCCCCCTGTCGCGTTTTGCGCGACTGTTGCTCTCGTTTTTTTTTTTGCTTTCTATTATTTATTAAATCTTCCCTTTGCTTTAAGGGACTAACAATAAGTATTCAAATCTTAATCTAGCTTAGTTAACTTTCACTTTGTGATAATGTTTGAGATTAATGCCCTAATAAGTTTATTGCTGGGCTGGGAGGTTGTTGCGGTGCAGCCGGCTTTGACTGCATACTCGGATAAGTTTTCTTGCGAGGGGATTTGGGTGGTCAGCTTTTCTTGGTATTTCATTTTCTTCTCAGTTATTACTTCGATTACTAATTTGATTTTTAGATCTCTGTGTATGTCTTCGTTCCGAAGGTACCACGGCGCTCCAGTGATAGTTCTCAGAATTGATGACTGTGCTCGCTGAATAATGTCTATGTTACTTCTGGATGCGTTGCCCCACAGCTCGGAGCCATAAGTCCAGATAGGTTTTAAGACGGAGTTGTATAGAAGAGCTTTGAACTCCAGACTAAGTGGAGAGCGAGCATTTATGAGCCACTGGAGGTTCCTTGCTTTAAGTTTAAGATGTATCGTCTTGGCTTCTATATGTTTGCGCCAAGGGAGCGGCCTGTCCAGATGAGCACCCAGATATGTTACCTCGTCGGCATATGTTATTCTGGACCAGTGGTGGGCATGTTTGTTTGTTTAAGGTAAAGGTAACCTGCTTGCATTTTTGTGCATTTATTGAAATTCTCCAGTCGGCAAGCCATCGTTCTACAGTTGTTAAGTGTCGGGATAGGAGTGTCGTGGTTTTTGTTGGGCATTTGGAACGACTGAGTATCGCGATATCATCAGCGAACGTAGAGGTTGTTAGATTGTAGTCTGTGGGGAAATCCGCCGTATAGAGGGTGTATAGGATTGGACCCAGAACACTGCCTTGTGGCACTCCAGGTTCGACCGCGCAATCTCGTAAGGTGCTTGTATTACATCTTATTGCAAACACTCTATTGTATAGGTACGACTGCAGTAGCTTATGTGTGTTTTGGGACAACAGCTTGATTATTTTAAACAAGAGTCCATCCAGCCACACTCTGTCAAATGCCTGGGCAACGTCTAGAAAAATGGCTGCGCAATATTCTCGATGTTCAAAAGCAGTACGAATTTCTGACGTGATTCGATTGACCTGTTCGATGGTTCCATGTTTTTCTCTGAAGCCAAATTGATGTGTTGGAAATGTGTTGTTTATTTTAAGATGAGGGCTAATTCGCAGGAGTAGCATTTTTTCAAACAACTTTGAGAGACAAGTTAGTACGCTTATCGGTCTATTTGATGATGGCTGCGTTTTATCTTTTCCTGGCTTTGGAGTCATTACTATGGTCGACTTTTTCCATTTCTGAGGGAAGTATCCAAGCTTGGTGATTGCGTTGAACAACAAGCAGATGTACAGAATAGCACACTTTGGGAGTTCAATGAGCATTTTTGGAGTTATTAAGTCGAAGCCAGGCGATTTTCTTGGCTTCAGTGATTCTTTGATAACCTTTGCTAACTAACATGGTCGGAATACAATGGGCTCTTGAGGTTCTAAATTTGCTGCTGTTAAAGGAGGGAGAGTAAATGAGTTGGCAGCGGGATTTGGTCGGAATACATTTTGTAAATGATCAGCGAAAGCAACTGGCTCTCTCCTCGTCACTGCGAAACCAGGTGCCAGAGGGACTTCGTAGTGGCATAATTGATTGGAGTGTTTAGGTTTCTGTGAGCTCTCCACAAAGCGTGCTTAGTGCTCGTGGGAGAGAGTTGCTCGATATATGAACGTTGGCTGTTTACTTCCTCTTGTTTAAGAGCATTGGTAAGCCGGCGTGTGGCTATTTTAAGCATGTGCCTTGTAGTTGGTGATCTATTGGACTGCCACTCCCTTCGTAGGCGTCGTTTATCTAATACCAACCGCTCGATTCCTAGGTTAGTTCTGATGTAGTTTGGTTTTGCATACGTCACTGGTGGGGTTGAAGCCTTTGCAACCGAAACTTGAATATTTTCAAGTGTCCGTTGACTTGTCTATATCCTCCTTAGTAGATAATGTTGGCGTTAGTTCTATGTGTGAACAGACATACTTTTTATATCTTGGCCAGTTTGTTCTAAAATTTGTGAGTCTGTAGGGTGGGTCGACTATGTGGGGGGATTTAGCATATTTAGAAGAACAGGTGAGTGATCTGATAAATCTGCTAGTGCTTCGGCGGTGACCATGTTGCGGGGGACTTGTTTAGTAATTGCAAAATCGATCGTTATAGTCACCCTCTGCGATGAATCTGTCACCTAGTGTGTTAAAGAATTCCATGAATTGATCCTCAGAGATTGGAAAGCGTGGTGGGCAGTAGACTGCGGCTAGAGTCATTGAACCATTGTTGAGTTGTAGGGCTATGGACGTAGATTGTAAGTAGTTTTTGTCAAAATTGTTTAAATGGTGGTGTTTTATGTGATTTCTGATGAGTATTCCAGTGCCTCCATGAACTTTACCATCTGGATGATTTGTACCATAGAACAAATATCCTGGTATTAGAAAAATGTATTTATTTGTGAGTTGCGTTTCTGATAGTAGCATTACGTCGACGTTTTTCTCCTTAATGAACTGTGTGAGTTCTCGTGTATGTCGTGATACGCCATTTGCGTTTCACAGAGATATCCGTAGGGGAGCCATTATGGGGATTTTGAAGATACAAGAAGTTGTATCAGGATATTTTGGTTTTTCATGAGCTCTTGCAGAGTATTTTGCATGAACGTCATGAAGTTTTTCATGCTTTGCTGTAGGGATAGCATCATAGCTTCGATCCCACTTTGTTGAGTCTGTTGGATATTTGTCGGTGTATGTTCGGAATTAGCAGTTCTTGTCGGTGGGGCGGGGACTTCTAGTCCGGATTTTAAGGCGCTAGCGAATGAAATTCTAGGAGTAGTGCTTGGGACAGTTAATTGTGGTTGGAACATCGGTTGCGGAGAGTAGAAATTGACTTTGTTGTATGTTTGTGCTGTCGAAATACGTTTGTTTAGGCGGCTCTTCAATTCTTTGTAAACCACACAGCCTCTGTAGTTTGCAGTATGTTTTCCCCCGCAGTTACTGCATTTCTTCACAGACTTATCGTCCTTATTTTTGGGGCAGTTAGTGGTAGTATGAGGTTCGCTACAGACAACACATATGGACTTAAGGGTGCAGTAAGGGTGCCTTGGTGTGGCCGTATTCTTGGTAATTAGTACATTGAACTGGATTGATACGTTTGTGCGGCTCCTCCACGGTGATCCTACACGGTGTAGCAAGTACTGTAGATTGTATATTGGATGCACTTCGTTTTTCTTTAGTGCCTGGACCTCTGGTTCGAGTTCTATTTTAAAAAGTGGCTGCGGAACTTTGTCTTTGTTTAAAATATTAATGTTTGCAGAAAAGTTTTTGTCCTTCAGAGCCTCAATTATTTCGGCAGGTGTCAGTGTTGCTTCAATGCCCTTAAGTACTACCTGCAGCCCTTTGCAACATTTTAATTGGTAGGTGTAGTAGTTTTTACCAGCATCAATTAGGTATTTAGTCACTATACGATGGTCTGCTTCTGTTTGAATCTGTAGTTTTGTTTCATGAATATTTCCTTTTTTAAGCGGGATAATGTGGAATTTGCTGTGACCAACCAATACACCGAGTTTATTTACAAGTGCGTTTGAACTCTGTTCTCGTATGAATATAGGTGGGGGCCTGTTCTTTTTTGGTTCCTCTACCGTTGTTTCGTTGGGTTGTTCGGTCGCAGAATCAGCCAAGATAGCATATCGGTTTGAATTGTTTACTGCAGAGTTTTCATTGCCGTTGTTGGCTTGATTGATTTTAGGTTGATTACCCGCCTTATTATTTTGCGTGCTGAGTTTTCTCCTGATCTGGATGTAGCGACGTGTTCTGCTTTTGTTTTGGTTCTTCTTTGCGTGCATTATTGTTGTTGCCAATGGTCGGTGTTGCTGAATTATTGACAGTTGGCTCAGCGATAATTAGTTGGGCCGCTGACGAAGTTGTTGTTGTGGTAGCAGTGACAGTTGCTAGGGAGGTCACTGCAGTTGTTATTGCAGTGTTACAGTTACCCGGAATGGTCGTTGGAGAGGCGGTCTCTTCGCTCCACGACTTGTGGGCCGAAGCAGGCAGAGAGGGAGAGCAAGAACGCGGTCTGTCGTTCGCTGTGGGCAAAAGTTCAGCGATTTGCGGCGAGACGAAAGAAAAGTATGCATTATTGCGTTGTAAAGAGAGCCGGCGCTCGTCTTGTTCACATTGTCGCTGAGTGCGTATGTCGTTTTGATTCATTGTTCTAATTATTTATTTCAGTAAATAATTACTATAGTCAATAGTTGTTAGTCGTGCGAACTGCACTTTGCACTTTCTGTTTAACTTTCACTATACTGTTGTAGTTTTAGAACTTGCTATTCGTAGCTGAGAGAGAAACACGTCTGCACTCGCCGACGTTCGATCGCGAATCTGCAAATCTGACTGTCAATTAGACAAATTTTTGTCAGATCTATTTGGGCATTGATCTGTTTTAACAGGTCAAAGCCAATTATCCCATCGAAGTCTTATGATTTAGTTTCCTAGGTTGTCTTATGATTTAGTTTCCTAAAATCAATAACCAGACGATTTTGCTTGTGCCCCGCTTCGTCGATGCTTTTTTGTCGACGACCCATATAGTGTTCTTATAAGCGGACTTTGACGGTCGTATTATGCCATTCGCTAGAAGTTGTTTAACCTCTGCATTGACAAAGTCAGATACGCCCTTCGGATACGGATAAAGTTTTGAGTAAACTGGTTCGTCATCCGTTGGTATAGTGGCCACCGTATTTATGTTGTACGGTTGGGACTCGTTAACGTCCGCGAATGCTGTTATCATTTTGTTGATCATACTATTAAAGGTGGATCTGACAGCAAGAGGGACATCTGTGTCATTAATCCGAATATGGTTTACCTTTTGACATTTAGTTTTTTATACCCTTCGACCATTGAAAATGGTCAAAAAAGGGTATACTAACTTTGTGCATATGTATGTAACAGGCATAAGGAGGCGTGGGAGACCCCATAAAGTATATATATTCTTGCTCAGGATCACAAGCCGAGTCGATTGAGCCATGTCTGTCTGTCTGTCCGTCTGTCTGTGTGAACGCACAGATCTCAGCTATTATAAAAGCTAGAGTTACCAAACTTGGCAGGAAGACTCCTGTGTACTATAAGCAGATGAAGTTTATTTCAAATGTTAGGTGCCACGCCCACCGCCCCCACAAATCAATAATTTAATTTTTGAACTTAATTTGTAAGCGCTGTATATAAGATACAACTTTCTGACTTTAACATATACTAAGCTAAATGAAATATCTACGTAGTCCCCAAATTACAATCCAATCGAACAATAAACACAGAAGTTATTTAAGAAAGTATGAGCATAAAACCAAGTGCTTCTGTCAGCTAACAAGGGAGACTGGCGAGCGCGACGCGCGAGCGCCATCTGTCGGGATTAATTTCAAAGCATGTGCATATGGATATGTGTATGAATTTAACAAATTAAACTCCACGGGAACATAGGTCGAAGGGTATCCCCCTGTCGCGTTTTGCGCGACTGTTGCTCTCGTTTTTTTTTTGCTTTCTATTATTTATTAAATCTTCCCCTTGCTTTAAGGGACTAACAATAAGTATTCAAATCTTAATCTAGCTTAGTTAACTTTCACTTTGTGATAATGTTTGAGATTAATGCCCTAATAAGTTTATTGCTGGGAGGTTGTTGCGGTGCAGCCGGCTTTGACTGCATACTCGGATAAGTTTTCTTGCGAGGGGATTTGGGTGGTCAGCTTTTCTTGGTATTTCATTTTCTTCTCAGTTATTACTTCGATTACTAATTTGATTTTTAGATCTCTGTGTATGTCTTCGTTCCGAAGGTACCACGGCGCTCCAGTGATAGTTCTGGATGCGTTGCCCCACAGCTCGGAGCCATAAGTCCAGATAGGTTTTAAGACGGAGTTGTATAGAAGAGCTTTGAACTCCAGACTAAGTGGAGAGCGAGCATTTATGAGCCAGTGGAGGTTCCTTGCTTTAAGTTTAAGATGTATCGTCTTGGCTTCTATATGTTTGCGCCAAGGGAGCGGCCTGTCCAGATGAGCACCCAGATATGTTACCTCGTCGGCATATGTTATTCTGGACCAGTGGTGGGCATGTTTGTTTGTTTAAGGTAAAGGTAACCTGCTTGCATTTTTGTGCATTTATTGAAATTCTCCAGTCGGCAAGCCATCGTTCTACAGTTGTTAAGTGTCGGGATAGGAGTGTCGTGGTTTTTGTTGGGCATTTGGAACGACTGAGTATCGCGATATCATCAGCGAACGTAGAGGTTGTTAGATTGTAGTCTGTGGGGAAATCCGCCGTATAGAGGGTGTATAGGATTGGACCCAGAACACTGCCTTGTGGCACTCCAGCTTCGACCGCGCAATCTTGTAAGGTGCTTGTATTACATCTTATTGCAAACACTCTATTGTATAGGTACGACTGCAGTAGCTTATGTGTGTTTTGGGACAACAGCTTGATTATTTTAAACAAGAGTCCATCCAGCCACACTCTGTCAAATGCCTGGGCAACGTCTAGAAAAATGGCTGCGCAATATTCTCGAATTTCTGACGTGATTCGATTGACCTGTTCGATGGTTCCATGTTTTTCTCTGAAGCCAAATTGATGTGTTGGAAATGTGTTGTTTATTTTAAGATGAGGGCTAATTCGCAGGAGTAGCATTTTTTCAAACAACTTTGAGAGACAAGTTAGTACGCTTATCGGTCTATTTGATGATGGCTGCGTTTTATCTTTTCCTGGCTTTGGAGTCATTACTATGGTCGACTTTTTCCATTTCTGAGGGAAGTATCCAAGCTTGGTGATTGCGTTGAACAACAAGCAGATGTACAGAATAGCACACTTTGGGAGTTCAATGAGCATTTTTGGAGTTATTAAGTCGAAGCCAGGCGATTTTCTTGGCTTCAGTGATTCTTTGATAACCTTTGCTAACTAACATGGTCGGAATACAATGGGCTCTTGAGGTTCTAAATTTGCTGCTGTTAAAGGAGGGAGAGTAAATGAGTTGGCAGCGGGATTTGGTCGGAATACATTTTGTAAATGATCAGCGAAAGCAACTGGCTCTCTCCTCGTCACTGCGAAACCAGGTGCCAGAGGGACTTCGTAGTGGCATAATTGATTGGAGTGTTTAGGTTTCTGTGAGCTCTCCACAAAGCGTGCTTAGTGCTCGTGGGAGAGAGTTGCTCGATATATGAACGTTGGCTGTTTACTTCCTCTTGTTTAAGAGCATTGGTAAGCCGGCGTGTGGCTATTTTAAGCATGTGCCTTGTAGTTGGTGATCTATTGGACTGCCACTCCCTTCGTAGGCGTCGTTTATCTAATACCAACCGCTCGATTCCTAGGTTAGTTCTGATGTAGTTTGGTTTTGCATACGTCACTGGTGGGGTTGAAGCCTTTGCAACCGAAACTTGAATATTTTCAAGTGTCCGTTGACTTGTCTATATCCTCCTTAGTAGATAATGTTGGCGTTAGTTCTATGTGTGAACAGACATACTTTTTATATCTTGGCCAGTTTGTTCTAAAATTTGTGAGTCTGTAGGGTGGGTCGACTATGTGGGGGGATTTAGCATATTTAGAAGAACAGGTGAGTGATCTGATAAATCTGCTAGTGCTTCGGCGGTGACCATGTTGCGGGGGACTTGTTTAGTAATTGCAAAATCGATCGTTATAGTCACCCTCTGCGATGAATCTGTCACCTAGTGTGTTAAAGAATTCCATGAATTGATCCTCAGAGATTGGAAAGCGTGGTGGGCAGTAGACTGCGGCTAGAGTCATTGAACCATTGTTGAGTTGTAGGGCTATGGACGTAGATTGTAAGTAGTTTTTGTCAAAATTGTTTAAATGGTGGTGTTTTATGTGATTTCTGATGAGTATTCCAGTGCCTCCATGAACTTTACCATCTGGATGATTTGTACCATAGAACAAATATCCTGGTATTAGAAAAATGTATTTATTTGTGAGTTGCGTTTCTGATAGTAGCATTACGTCGACGTTTTTCTCCTTAATGAACTGTGTGAGTTCTCGTGTATGTCGTGATACGCCATTTGCGTTTCACAGAGATATCCGTAGGGAAGCCATTATGGGGATTTTGAAGATACAAGAAGTTGTATCAGGATATTTTGGTTTTTCATGAGCTCTTGCAGAGTATTTTGCATGAACGTCATGAAGTTTTTCATGCTTTGCTGTAGGGATAGCATCATAGCTTCGATCCCACTTTGTTGAGTCTGTTGGATATTTGTCGGTGTATGTTCGGAATTAGCAGTTCTTGTCGGTGGGGCGGGGACTTCTAGTCCGGATTTTAAGGCGCTAGCGAATGAAATTCTAGGAGTAGTGCTTGGGACAGTTAATTGTGGTTGGAACATCGGTTGCGGAGAGTAGAAATTGACTTTGTTGTATGTTTGTGCTGTCGAAATACGTTTGTTTAGGCGGCTCTTCAATTCTTTGTAAACCACACAGCCTCTGTAGTTTGCAGTATGTTTTCCCCGCAGTTACTGCATTTCTTCACAGACTTATCGTCCTTATTTTTGGGGCAGTTAGTGGTAGTATGAGGTTCGCTACAGACAACACATATGGACTTAAGGGTGCAGTAAGGGTGCCTTGGTGTGGCCGTATTCTTGGTAATTAGTACATTGAACTGGATTGATACGTTTGTGCGGCTCCTCCACGGTGATCCTACACGGTGTAGCAAGTACTGTAGATTGTATATTGGATGCACTTCGTTTTTCTTTAGTGCCTGGACCTCTGGTTCGAGTTCTATTTTAAAAAGTGGCTGCGGAACTTTGTCTTTGTTTAAAATATTAATGTTTGCAGAAAAGTTTTTGTCCTTCAGAGCCTCAATTATTTCGGCAGGTGTCAGTGTTGCTTCAATGCCCTTAAGTACTACCTGCAGCCCTTTGCAACATTTTAATTGGTAGGTGTAGTAGTTTTTACCAGCATCAATTAGGTATTTAGTCACTATACGATGGTCTGCTTCTGTTTGAATCTGTAGTTTTGTTTCATGAATATTTCCTTTTTTAAGCGGGATAATGTGGAATTTGCTGTGACCAACCAATACACCGAGTTTATTTACAAGTGCGTTTGAACTCTGTTCTCGTATGAATATAGGTGGGGGCCTGTTCTTTTTTGGTTCCTCTACCGTTGTTTCGTTGGGTTGTTCGGTCGCAGAATCAGCCAAGATAGCATATCGGTTTGAATTGTTTACTGCAGAGTTTTCATTGCCGTTGTTGGCTTGATTGATTTTAGGTTGATTACCCGCCTTATTATTTTGCGTGCTGAGTTTTCTCCTGATCTGGATGTAGCGACGTGTTCTGCTTTTGTTTTGGTTCTTCTTTGCGTGCATTATTGTTGTTGCCAATGGTCGGTGTTGCTGAATTATTGACAGTTGGCTCAGCGATAATTAGTTGGGCCGCTGACGAAGTTGTTGTTGTGGTAGCAGTGACAGTTGCTAGGGAGGTCACTGCAGTTGTTATTGCAGTGTTACAGTTACCCGGAATGGTCGTTGGAGAGGCGGTCTCTTCGCTCCACGACTTGTGGGCCGAAGCAGGCAGAGAGGGAGAGCAAGAACGCGGTCTGTCGTTCGCTGTGGGCAAAAGTTTATTTTTCGAGTTAGTTGAAGGTGCTCAATCAGCGATTTGCGGCGAGACGAAAGAAAAGTATGCATTATTGCGTTGTAAAGAGAGCCGGCGCTCGTCTTGTTCACATTGTCGCTGAGTGCGTATGTCGTTTTGATTCATTGTTCTAATTATTTATTTCAGTAAATAATTACTATAGTCAATAGTTGTTAGTCGTGCGAACTGCACTTTGCACTTTCTGTTTAACTTTCACTATACTGTTGTAGTTTTAGAACTTGCTATTCGTAGCTGAGAAAGAAACACGTCTGCACTCGCCGACGTTCGATCGCGAATCTGCAAATCTGACTGTCAATTAGACAAATTTTTGTCAGATCTATTTGGGCATTGATCTGTTTTAACAGGTCAAAGCCAATTATCCCATCGAAGTCATTAAGTGACTCCAGCACGAAAAAGTAGGACTTTACGTCGAGCCATTTCTGCTGAATCTTAGTGTGCCCATGAATTGATTTGACTTGAAAAGGGCTGTCAACTGGCTTCCAATGTGCCAATTCGGGAAGGGGTTTTATGTAATTTTTTGAGACCCCTGTGTCTACCAGAAGTATGATAATTCGCCCTTCGTCTTATGAACGGAAGCAGGGAGCTTCCGCTATTAAAATTACAACTTTCGGCTGCGGACAAATCGTCCTCAACTTGTGTCGTTTCATGCTGTGACCGTGACTCGTAGTCACCGTTACTCTCTTCCTGTGGTAGATGATTCCGGTTTTGTAGGGTTCTCATAAACTGGTCCCCGAAACCTTGATTTTTCTTGTAACCCTGTGTAGGTTGCCTGAAGCGCGAGGAGGAGTCCACCTCCATTGCCTCGGGACCCCGCCCTTGAGACTTTTGGTTGTTATAGCGCTGTTTTGTGCTATTTGGTTTTTGTTGGTCGTTTTTGTCTTTTTGATTCTTTTGGAAGTGGGGATTCTTGCTTTGAGAATTGTCTTCCGTTCCCTATTGGGGGTTCTGACGCCAGTTCTGGGACTTTTGCGAATTTTGCTTTTGCTGTTTTTCCCCAAGATGTATTGCAAAATTTGATGCAAAGATGCCTCTTTCATTACTTGATTCGGCTTTTTAAGCTAAAGCTAGGGCTGAGGGGAGGTCTATAGGTTGTGCCAGGAAGACTGCCCACTTCAGGGACTTTTTTAATCCTGAGACGAAAACGTGAAGCGCGTCGCTTCTAAATTTTTCATTTAATACAGATGTTGCGACGGAATCGTGCGTCGTTAGTGTTTTATTTGTTAATAAGTTAAGGTTGCTATCGAACTCGGGGATGGATTTTATAATGTCTAGGGGCTCGTTGCAAAGGGCTTCTGGCACGATTTCTATTTCACGGAATATTTCTATCTGTGGTGCAGAAACTCTGGTTCTACTAAGCTGGTTTGTCAGGGAGGCTATCTTTTCCTCAAGTAAACGGGCTTGTTTGTCAAGGGCTGCCTGAACCTTTGCCTCTAGCTGGGCAATTTGTTCCTCATTCATTTTTTTTTTCTAAAGACCGCTGCTCTAAGTACGAAGTTATCAGTTCGTCGCCAGTACTGTCTGTTTTGGTGTGGTTTTGCAATGGGCGCAACATAAAAACTTTACACCGCTACGAAATTAATTTTAATTTTAACTTATGCTCGTAAAGGTTCCTTAACACTTTATTGCAACAGGCAGGGTTATGCTTAATTTTTTTTTGTAACACTGAACAGCCCTGAGTATTCTTTAATTATTTTATTTGAATTTTAAATAAATGAACATCTCACTTACATTTTGGAATATGAAATATGAGCTTCAATTCAATGGTGTGGTGGTCGCTGAGGTATGTAGTTTTCCAGTTGAAATTCCGTTGGACTCCGCCGGCCGCTCGTATTTGTTGGTTTGTTTTAACTCTCTCAGCTTTCTTGGCTTTAAAAAAATGTTTCTTTGTTTTGTGGTTTTTTAGTCACTTCGTTTTGTTGGTTTGTTTTAACTCTCTCAGCTCTCTTGGCTGGGGTTTAATTTTGTTTTGTGGCTTTTAAGTCACTTCGTTTTGTTGTGTGTGTGTCTATTTTATTTTTTTCACTGTTTTGTTGTAATTATTGCTGTGTTTTTCACTTTTTTTTTTTTTTACGTTTAAGTCACAAAAAAAAAATAAAAATTGAGTTTTATTCACTTTATAGTTCATACCGCGACTCTTGGCTTTAACTAAAGAGTTATTACGGATGGTCTAAACGAAGGCGATTATATGATCGCTGATAACTGGGTTATTTCCCGTTTGGTGTAAACTGCCTTCTAGGGCAAGCTGCATCGAACCGTGAAGCCGTCGCTGCCGGCTGGAATGCCGGCTGAGTGCTTAGTCGGCGTCTCCAATGGGCGATCAGGCTGCTTGCCCGTACGTGTTTCGGATTTCGGCTGCAACTTTGTCGCTACGGCATCCGGCGCAACAGCGTTGTCAGCAAACTCAAGATTTTGCGTGTTAACTTATACAACACTGTTCAACTCAAAAGAACATGGAAATAGGCAGGAAGGGGCGAAACCGCTGTCGAAAGGCGGACTGCATTGGTTGAGGTACTGCTGCTCGTTTGGTGGGATATTAGTGGTGTGATCTATTTTGAGCTCTTACCAGCAGGCGAAACGACCGACAAGCATTGCAGCAATTGGTCGAATTGAAGGAAGCAATCGAGCAAAAACCAATTGCAAAGGAATTCTTTTCCATTATGATAACGCCAGGCTACTTGTTGCAAAACCAACCTAAATGTGGAAGACATCAAAAACCACCTTGACACCTTTACCAAGGAAAAACCACGCGATTTCAATGAATCTGGCATCCGTAAATTTGCTTGAACGTTGGGAATGGATTGTCGAACATGATGGCGATTGTATAATTGATTAATATGTTAAAAGCGCTTTCTTCTTGAAAAGGATTTAATTTTGGTTCGCACTTGAAATCGGGAACTAACTCTTGCGCTAATCCAATTATATTACTTCGAAATATTGTCGCTTTGGCCTTTGGAAAAACCCATTCGTGGGACCACAGCTAATGTCATAATAACTACTATATAGACCACTCGTTTATTTTACGTTTCATTTTTCCAAAGACATATGAAATACAAACTATTTCAAACTATAGTTAAATATATAGTTAAAAGAAAAACATTTAAATAAAATAAAAAAATCGTAAAATAATATCATGTCTAGTTTTCTTGCAACTCGCTGTTAAAAATACTCTCGAAATGTGCGCGTGTAAGCAGACGACCGACTTAAGTTTTTCCTATGTTAAAATCATTATTTAAAATATGGCAAACGCGTTTTTATACATGTTGTGATCTAAGATCTCTCTATATATTTGATTTAGCGATATTCAAGAACAATTTATTGAATTTTTCGATGTTTTATGATAAAGTTGTTAATTTTTACAAAAGCTCTGACATCGACTTAGTTAATCAATAACAATAATACGGATGTGGCTGAATTTTTGTAAGTAAGTACACAAATTCTGACTTTCTGTGCATCAAATTGTTTTTGGGAGTCACCGTAAATGATTTCTAAAAATTTATACTAGTTTAACAACACAGTTCAGAGAATTACACTCAGGAATAATTTATTTGCACTGGTACGTTAGTAATCATACCAAAGGGAAAACAGTTGACCATGCAAGAAAAAGCTACAATTTTTGCACTATCTGAGCAAAATGTGTCGAATCGCGAAACACAATGCAATGAAAGCTCAGTGCATCGATTTTTAAAAAAATATCGTTAGACCGGGGTGGTAGATAGAAAAAATGATCAGCAATGACCAGGTGCACCACTACTCGGGATGATCGTCATATTGCGAAGGTGAGTGTCCAGGATCGGTTTAAAACTGCTGTAGAAATAGATTTCGAGGTAAAACAAGAATTTGGAATAGAAATATCGGCCCGAACTGTACAACGTCGGCTGAATGAAGTGGGCTTAATTTCAAGAACACCTGCAAAAACACCACTTCTGAATAGTCGAATGAAGAAGAATCGGATAAATTGGGCGAAGGAAAAACAAAATTGGGGCGCATCTGAATGGTCAAGAGTTACGTTTTCAGATGAGTCCAAATTCAACCTTATTGGATACGATGGCTTCTGCAGAGTCCGGCGTAAAGTTGGTGAGCAATATGACGAAAAATGCTGTGTGGCCACCGACAATCATTCATCTTATATTATGATATGGGGGTGCATATCTAAATATAAAAATGAGTCAATTTTATTGCTTGAGGGTTTTGGTCAATGCAGAAAAATACAAGAATATTATATTGGATGGAGTCGTGCCTTCAATTTCCAAACACGAAAACGACCCCATTTTTTAAAGGACGATTCCGCACCTTGGCTCTGAGTGTAAACTTACATACAGCCATTGTACCTATCTCTCCTTAGATCTGATCGGGGAATAAACACTAAAGTAAATTCTGATCAGCGCGCTGCAGAGGGTGCCATCATCTGAGTGTGAACGCAATAGGTGTTATTATAGCCATCTAGCTAGAAGAGTATTATAGCTTTGTGCCAACAGTAAATGTATGTAACATACCGAAGGAGTTGTCTACGATCCCATAGAATATTTATATTCTTAATCAGCATCAACACAGGAATTGATATTGCTATGTTCGTCTGTCTGTCTGTCCGTCCGTCCATCTATATGAAAACCTAGATCTCAGAGACTAATACCTAGGGCTAACATATTGTTACACGCAGATCAAGTTTGTTTTAGATATTGACCACGTCTTGTTTTGCTCCGTAAACCAATAATTGAATTCTATGCGTAGTTTCAATGCAGGACAGCTTTTTTTTATAAACACAATAATTAAAATACAAGTTATAATAATAACATACAAGAAATAACTATAAATGTGTTGATTTCCAGGCTGCTCCTCGAAATATCTTATACAAAAGTCGATGAACACATAAGTTATACATACATAAAGAATCGTTTTGGTCAGGTGGGTCGAACGCACTCGACTGTAACTTTCGTACCTGTGTTATTAGTGTATTTGTAACTGTTTTACAAAACTGGGCAAAGACTCCCGTTATTAGTTATTTTTGGTAATGATCATGAAACAACACACGACGTAATTGAATGTAGAACTCGGTGTACTGTATTTAATTTATATGTGTATATTCTTAATCGTGATCAACAGAGAAATCCAACTAATACTTTCTAATTGTCCGGCTGTCGTCTATGTATATAATAATTTCCCAGTTTTTCATCTATTTTGCTGAAACTTTGGTACTGCACACTGTAAATCAGTCGGAACGTCACGTCTGTCATACAAGCTATCGGCCTTTTCTGGTCGTTTTTGAAAATATTATATTTTTCTATTTAAATAATATGCATATTAAATTCCATCAAACTCGAACCACTATAATACGAGTATATAGCGAAATAGGTTTGTTGTATGAAAACCAGTATTGTTTTCAAATTAACTTACCCTTTTACCACTGACTCAAACGTCCTTACTTACATACTCTTCTCCGACACTGTCATCGTGATCAATTACACGTCCTCGTCTAGTACGAGAGGTTAGAGAACAAAAACAAATATTAATCATCGAAAATCGCTTTATTGTTTTTTCAAAATATTCCTCATTAAGATCTATACACTTTTGCATGCGTTTGAACCCATTGTCGAAGCAGTTTTGTCTCTCTGATTGACGTATCTCCATAACATGCATTCTGTCATTTCTTGGAAGACAACTGGCAAACAAATGGTTGTGTACTACTCAAAATTAACTGTTCTGCGTTGTTTTAGTGGTACGATTGCAATATGTAAAGTTTTTCAGAAAAACAACACTTTATTGCATTTCACTTATCTTGAAACACACATACTGCTGTTTACTTTCCGGCTCATACGCGTAAATTCACGATTCATCACCTGTCACCATGTCATAAACGTATTTCGAAGCACCGCGATCGTATTTTTCGAGCATTTTTTCGACCAATCGATACGAGCCTTCTTTTGAGCGATTGACTGTGTGGAATCCAATGCGATCAAATTATTTTGACTGTCAAATGTTCATGTAATATTGAAGGTATACTGACTGGTCCAACTAATGCCTACGGTTGTCTCAATCTCACGATAGGTCACATGACGATCTTGCAATATCAGTCGGCGCATCAATGGTTTCCTGAACAACAACTGATTGTGGACGATCTTCACGAAATTCGTCTTAGAGTAGACTACGACCTGGGTTGAATTAACCGTTGTTAAACACGGGTCCTTGATGGAGCGTCATCGCCAAAAATTAAATTAAGTTCATCAATGCACTGTTGTTGAGTTTATCCACGTCGAAAGTTGTAAAAAAATAATCGAACGAAAATTTCACGATTTATTTAAACTTTTGGGATAGATTAATCTTTAAGGTTACTTTAACTAAAACAAACAGCGCTCGTATGTCAATACGTTCAGAATACGGATAACCGCAAAAATATCAAGCTTTACGATAGTGCTGTCGTGCTGTCAGTTGCCAGATTGCAACAATAGGCTTGCCCAATCCCGGCAAATAAAAGGCAACCCTCGTCTGTCAGAAGCATGATTTTTCTCATTACTTCAATATCAATATCATTATGTTGCAATAGTACATGTATTCGATATTTAAGGGATGGTGGCTTATGATGTATTCATCATGTGGGTAATCCAGCAGACAATTTAATTTTCTGATCTAGTCTAGTCCGAGAATTTTATTACAAGGTATGGAAAATTCATTTGCATATCGTAATTGATTATGAAATAAAAATTGTGGGTTGCCTTACTGATTGTATAATTTCCTGGGTATTCCTGTTATAATTATTTTGGTTTTTATTATTTTGGTTTAAATAAAAATCTATCCATTTTAAAAGGGTAGTGTTGGGGGGCTACTGAGACTTAGATTTATATTAAACACTTTTACTGTTGTTGGTTGCTCAAGTGGGCTGCTTGGTTATGCTGACTTGGAGTTGCCTCTTTATGGGCCAGCTCGGGATTGCCTCTTGCTATTTCTATAATTATTATTACCTTGGCCGCCTCTGGAATATAACATCCACGATTTGTTCGGGTTGGTGTTGGTGTAATAGATAACAGTGTTGGACTGTCCTTTTGCTTTGACGCTACTATCTACAGCTTGAGTTGTGCTGTATACTTTCAGGCCATGAAAGGTATTGAACCATCGTTATGAAAAGCTGCTTCTAAAGCTTTAGTTAACTACTCAACCTCTTTAGTGAATTAATTGGCAGTTTTGGCAGTTCAATAGTTTTGCAGAAAGAACCTCAATCTTAGCTGTTTGCGAGAATTTGGTTATGTTTTCTGCAATGGTTTTTTCATTGCTAATCGAATTTTTCGCATGACCTTACAGTTTTGTTTTTATGATCAGGCTTATTTAAAACCTTCTTCCACAGATTGTGCCATGTTATTTCGAAATTGTAAAAAAAGGATTGTATCGTTTTTGTGATCAACAAGTAAAATATCGATAGTAAGTATGCATTTTAGAAAAATCTGTCAGGTAAATTTTACACTATGTTTTCCAGATAAAAAAACTTTTCCGCTCAAAGGCTGCCGCATTTCTTGTTTTTAACCAAGAGCAGCAAAATGTTAATGATGGCCAAACGAGATCAATTATGGTTTTAATTGGGTCCCACCTTATAACTTGCCTCCGACTAAATTTTTTCTGCCTTCAAACTTGAAAATATATGAAAATATATCCAAGAATAGAGATATGGATCCCATAAGAAAATGTCATTATATTTGGTACATTGCCCTCTACGTACATTGCCCACAACTACGTTAAAGAATTTAATTCGGTCAAAAAATTCATTTTTTCAGACATTTTTTTCAACATATGTATGTTGTTAGTTAAAGCCTAATAGAATTAGTATTTTTGCAAAGCGAGTTTGCACCCATCGGTTTGAACTAAAATTGTAAAAACTAAAAGCAGATTGGCATTGACAACTAGTGCAGCCTTTTATCCATGTTTCTATTAGTATTTTTCTGCACTCTATGTAGCACTGTCGGGCGCTGATGCTGGCGAGTAGTATATTAATGTTTACGATGTTGTTGTTATATTTGGTTTGTTTTTAATTCATTTAACATTTTATTGCTTTCCTGTGTGTAAATGTATGTATCATGTGTAAGAACGGTCTCCTATGCCCATATAATATATTTATTCTTTCTCAAAATCACTAGCTGTGTCGATTGAGTTTACTAAATGGAAATAAATGCTGAAAACAGTTAACTTAACTCCGATGGGACAAAAAACACAGAATTTATTCAAGAAGTTATGAGCATAACTTCATGTGCTTATGTCAGCTTACAATTTGTTGAGAATAATTTGAAATTATGTACATTTTAATATGAGTATGAAATAAACAAATTCAACTACATCGAAACATAGGTCTAAGGGTATCCCACTGTCCTGTGCCGCCTATCTGTAGCTGTCGTTTTGTTTTTACTCGCTTCCAAATAAAGGTTCTTTCGTGACACTCGCCAAGGACGCCATGTATTTAGTTAAATTATAGATGTGACACAGCTGTCTCCTGTTGTGGGATTAGCGCACTTGTTTGTTCTCGACTTGATTTTTATACCCGCTAACCATAGGGTAGAAGAGTATTATAACTTTGTGCTAACCAAAAATATATGGAATAGGTAGAAGGAGGCATGGTAAAACTCACAGACTATAGATATTCCTAATCAGCATCAACAACTGAGCCGATATAGCCATGTCCGTCTGTCTGTCCGTATGAATATCTAGATCTCAGAGACTACAAACGTTGAAAAAAGTATTTTGACAACGCAAAGCAAGATCAACCACCGCTTCTGACGCCAAACTAAGACTAGTAAAGGTAACCAATTTAATTTTGAGAGAAGCAACAACAAAATCATTAATCGAGCAAAAGCTTGCATTGATAACGGTACATATTTATAATTTTTTTTACGACAGCCTATGATTCTTTGGCTATACAAAAGTATTTTGACAATGCCTTTCATAATCATTTTCGTTGATTCGCTTGCTGTGGAAAACATGTGCTTTGGTTTCTTCAGTTATTTTATTATTTATTTTGTAAAATATGGGCAAAACACACGAACTAAGTGAAGTTATAAGAAATAAAATGGTTACTTAGTATAATGCAGGTATTTCTGTAGAATACCTTAGCAAATTACACAAAGTTCCAAGACAAACAATATATTACTAAATAAACAAAAAAAAAGAGTGATTCTCTTTTAAATATGACCAGATCGGGAAGAAAACGCAAAACTACGCCTATAGGAAGACCGCATAATACTGAGGAAATTTAAAGAAAATGTTCTGATTATACACAAAGCACTGTCGATTGATCTTGAAGAGCATCATAAAATATCAGTTAGTCAAAAAACTGTGGAAAGACGGTTAAAAGAATACGATGTTCATAAATATGTAGCTCGTCCAATACCAGCCTTTTCAGCAAAAAACAAGTTGAAACGGTTGTCGTTTGCTAAGTCCTATTTAAACAAGCCCCAATCGTTTTGGGAAACAGATGAGAGCTCTTTCGAATACCACGGACATTGTTGGTTACCAAAGAATGGTCGTAAAAAAATTAGACGGTAATGTTCTGGGGTTGCGTGTGCTTCAATGGCTTGGGCGGTTTGATACAAATTGATAGAACAATTAACAAGGACAAATATTTACGTGTCTTAAATGATCAAGCATTTAGTTCTGGTGACCGGCTAATTGGGCAATAATATGTACTGTAGCAGAATAACGCTTCATGCTACAAGGCCCATATGATTACAAAATTTTTGAGAGATATCGAGGTTAATGTATTAGATTGGCTGCCTCAAAGTCCCGATCTAAATATTATAGAGAACGTGTGAGCTTATATAAAAAGAAAACAAAGCTAAGATTTATTAAAAACGCAAGAAGAGACGATTACTGATGTTCAAGGACTTTGGCAGGATATCTCCTTGGAAACATTACAAAATTTGGTAAAATCTATTCCTGGACGCTTGCAAAAGGTCATTGACGTAAAATGTGGGTTTGTTTTTTATTAATAAGTTTGTAAACAACACCGATTTAAACTTTTTCTAAACATTTTGAAGAAACTCTGAATTTGCAAAATACTTTTGTCCAGCCAAATAGAAAATAAATATGAACCGTTATCAATGCAAGCTTTTCCTCGATTAATGCTTTTGTTGTTGTGTCTCTCGTAAAATTAAATTCGTTACCTTTACTACTCTCAGTTTGGAGTCAGAAGCGGTGGTTGATCTTGTTTTGCGTTGTCAAAATACTTATGTCCACGTTTGTATAAGAAAATATGAAAAAAAATGTCTAAATTCTGCAATCAAGTTTATTTTGGAACGCCCAAAAGATTTTTGAAAATATAGTTGATATCGGATAAATATAATAGAAATTATTTAAGAAATGTTGTATATATACATATTGCGAAACTCCTCCCTGAAAAGATCCAACACGTCAATTTTACATACTCGTATTTACGAAATCGTTTTGATCAGGTGTTTATCGGGTATATCAAAGTCGGTCGCACTCGACTGTAGCTTTCTTACTAGTAATTATTGATTTTAATTGTTTATATGTACAAATTAGGTCTTAACCTACAATACACGACTGTGCTGCCATACATTTTGCCAGCTTTGCGGTTGCTTACTCAGCTTTGAGCTGAGCAGGACAGAATTTTTAGTTCACCCATAAAGTGAGCGAGTGATTAATATGTCCAATGTGTTCTATAAAATTATATTACATTCAAAGTGTGTCAGCATAAGACTCTTCAATAGCATTAGTGCTACTACAATATGTTTCATACGTTGTGCATAGCATACAGGAACTTTAATGCCAAATTGTATGTCTCTAGCTTTAAAATAGCTGAGATCTGTTTGTTCATCTGGTTATTCGGATTCTATAGATTGCATTAATACGAGGGTCGTTTGATAAGTCCGTGACTTTTTGAATAAAATATATTTTTTTCGTCAAAGAAGCGTTTTATTTCTCAACATAATCTCCTTTTAGCTCTATACATTTAGTCCAGCGTTTTTCCAATTTTTTTATTCCTTCCAAATAATAGGTTTTCTCAAGGCCCTCAAAATAGTCGTTTGTTTCTGTGATGACCTCTTCATTTGACCCGAATCTCTTACCGCCGAGCCATTTCTTCATGTTTGGAAACAAAAAATAGTCACAGGGGGCTAAATCTGGAGAATATGCTGGATGGGGTAGCAGTTCGTAGCCCAATTTATGAAATTTTGCCATGCTGACTACACACGTGTGCACCCGTGCATTGTCCTGATGGAACAGCACTTTTTTTTCGCCAAATGCGGTCGTTTCTGCTTCAAATCAATATCGAATCTGTCCAAAAGCTCTGAATAATATTCGCCGGTGATCGTTTTACCCTTTTCAAGGTAATCGATGTGAATGATACCTTGTGCATCCCAAAAAACTGTGGCCATGACCTTGTTGGCCGACAGACCCACCTTGGCCTTCTTTGGTGCACGTTCACCCGGAGAAACCCACTGTCTTGATTGTTCTTTGGTCTCTGGTGTGGTGTGGTGGATCCATGTTTCGTCTACGGTAACGAAACGGCGCAAAAATTCGTTTGGATTGCGGTTGAACATCGCCAAACACTCCTTTGAAATGGTCACACGGTTGCGCTTATGGTCGTGTGTGAGCAATCGCGGCACCCATCGCGCGGAAAGCTTTTTCATGTCCAAATATTCATGTAAAATGTGATGTACCCGTTCAGTTGAGATGCCTACAGCCTCAGCTACCTCACACACTTTCATTCTCCGATCATCCAATATCATTCCATGGATTTTGTCGACGATTTCTGGCATGACGACCTCTTTTGGGCGACCTGAACGTTCGGCATCACTTGTACTGGTACGACCACAACGGAACTCAGTAAACCATTTCTTAACCATTGAAATTGATGATGCAGAGTCCCCATAATATTTATCAAGTCTTTCCTTGGTTTCGGTGATGGATTTTTTACGCAAAAAATAATGCTTAATTAGCACACGAAATTCACTTTTTTCCATTTTCGTTAAAATTCACGAGATCGTCTGCTTTCAATGCCTATAAAACGCAAACCAAAAAACGCAGCTTTCTCAAAATTTTACAGTCAGCTGTTAATCGATAACTGCTGACAGGAGCAGTGTTGTATTTAGAGCAGGTGCGCGGCAAAGTCACGGACTTATCAAACGACCCTCGTATAATATTAGGTGTCATATTGTCATTTGAAGACTTTAAACCATATTTCAGCAGTTTTTAAACCCTCGAACAACCAGGGAAGTCCTTCAATGATTTTCAAAAGTTTTAATTCTACGACCCAGCAATGAAATTGCCGTAGAGCTATTGAGATGCACGTCTGTGTACATATTGCAATCAATGTACTTCTCTTTCTCAACCCCAACTCCGCCTGGCCGAAGCAACAAGGCTGTGCCAGCCGCAGTGAGACGTTTTTAGGAATTATGCAATTATGTACTTAAATATGTAAAGATGTATGTAAAGGGTGATTTTTTAAGAGCTAAAGGAAAGTTTGAAAAATAAACACATAAAATTCAGAGAAATGCATCAAATCTTTATTTGAATGTATAGCACAGTCCATATAATTTAGAGCTTGAAGATTATTTCGCGCGATGAACTTTTTTAATAGAGCACGTTTTTTGATAAAATTTAATAATTTGCAAGCTTTGTTCATTTGTAAAACGATTAATGGTTTAATTATAGACCAAACTGAAGATGTTTGTCAGTAATACAAAACACGAAACGTGCGTCAGGTGTTTAGTCTTGGCAAAAAGATAATAGCTGAAAAATCACCCTTTATATACGAATACATTTGTCTTGTAGAATATGCAGGCTTGCCGTAAAACCGCTAGCGTTCCATTTATTGTTATTCAGGTGGTTAGCGACTGATCATATTACTCGAGCCTTAACGTTATGGACACTGCAACAATGTGTTACAGTGTGAAATTTGAGTTTATGTCGTACTGTATACAAGTATAGTCGACATTCGTTTTGTATTTCCTGCATTTATCAAAAATATCAGTTAAATGTTTAAACATATGCTTTTCAGAACAACTAATGACCATTAAATCATCCACATAAAGGAATGCTGTCCTGAGAATGAATAGAATAAAATGTAAATAAAATTAGTTAAAACTAATTGAATTGTTATAAATCAATTTTTTTTGAGAAGATGTAATATATATAATATCTTGTGTTTTCTTAAGGTTCAATTTGATGATGACATTAAATCCAGGCAAGACAAATATTTTGCCCTGCCAATGCACTATGGACAAAAAATCAAACATCTCGGTAAAACTCAAATTTTCGGGTTTTTATCGATTTACAGGGACCATGGCCAAAATCTAAAATAATGTTGATCATTTTTTCGTTGTCGTAATTCTTCGTAGAACGGACGGACAGACGCACAGACTGACAGACGGACATGGGTATAATGACTAAGCGGTTGATGCTGATTAGGAATATATTAGGTTGGCAAATATCTCCCTTCCGCTGAAGGGAGATATTTGACAACCTTATATATATATATAATATTATTAATAATATAGTATATATATAATATTATTTTTATTGATGCTAACATGTATATACCAAGAATGTTTACTAAAGATTTTTCTAACATTTACACAATATATTAGGTTGTAACTGTAACTTTGGACAAGCTTGTGAGAATGTCGAAGATTCTTAAAAAGTGAATTGTTCAGTAACGTGGTGACGATACCATTCGAACTGGAAATTATATATAGATAAAAATGAAATTAGGTATAGAAGATGAATAAGTTGAAAAAACTTAGCAAAAATATCGACCATGGCCTCTTGTGTGTCCGCCTCAGCATTATCAATCGTTAGTTTAGAAGGAAAGACCGCTGACCTACGCTTCATGTTAACAAAATTTTAAAACTGTTTAGGATTCTGAAAAAATATTAAAATTTGCACAGGAATTTTTAGTAGAGGGAAAAGACTAGCGTTGAGTTTTTCTGCTTATATTTCTTGAATAAGTTACTCATTAAGTTTTTTATGGAGAATGCTCTATTGAAAACCAATGGGTCTTACTCGAGCATTTCGAATACAAAAACAGATATGAACAGCAGAGTAACCTCCTTGATCGTCAAAATACAAAATTTTTTGCTACTGCAAATAATTGTATAGTGCCTTATAGTCCGTTCATATTTAGGCAACCATGCCAAATTTGTTGTTGACGTGTTTGGCAGCATGTTCAATATGGACAAAAACGATTTTCGTTTTCTCATAAAACATTATTTTTTGAGAGGCAAAACGGCGAGAGAAACGAGAGAAAAGTTGGATAAATACAATGGGGCTAATTCTCCGTCAGATTACACCGTCAAATATTGGTTTCGAGAGTTTCGTGGTGGCCGCAACTCCACTAACGATCAAGGTCGCATCGGCAGACCCTCGGATGAGGTCACAGAGGAAAATGTCGAAAAAATCCATGAGATGATGTTCGCAGACAGGAAACTAAAATTTCGTGAGCTAGCAGATGTCACAAGGATCAGTATTGAGCGCACAAACCATATTCGAAACAAGATTTTTCATATGAAATAGGTATCCTGCCGATAAGTGCCGCGAAACTGGCTCCAGACCAATAACACGAGAAACGAGACTTTGGTCTAAATAAATTATTTGGGGCATCAATTACTTCCATATCCCCCTTTTTCATTCGATTTGGTTCCCTCAAATTACAATCTCTTCTCAAACCTCAAAAGATGGCTCATCAATAAAAAATTTAGCTCACGCGAGGAATTTTTCTAAATTATCGACACCGCGGAGAAGTATTTTGCAGCCCATTCGGAAAATTATTTTTCGGACGGGATCAATAAGTTGGATAATCGCTGGATTAAGTGTATCGACCTAAAAAAGAGAAAAGGAAGTTTCCCTCAGCACTATATGTTCAATTACATTCAGGGATATTAAGCTCGCCAAGGACTATGAAGTGATCTCTGTCGGATAACAGGTTAAGAACAGTCTTAATTGCAGACAAGTGTTGTGAGTAGATTGAAATTTCTTCGGATGAGGGAGGAATATAGGAACAGGTTGTAGACAAGAAAAACCGGTAAAGTGTAATTTTACACAAATTAATTTAATGTCAAATTGAAACTCCAGTTGTAAAAAGTCCAGTTAAACCCCATCGGTCAGGTCAATCAAGCATGTAAGTTGTATAACTTTCTCGAAAGACTTCAGAGCTTAGAATCTCTGGTTTTAACCAGGTTTCGGTAAAAATAATAAAAAAATTAAAAGGCAACAGGCATTTTTTTCCCCTTTGATATAATTTTTTGTATGTATCAAATATAAACAATTTTTCTTACGTTGAATACCGTGAACTCTCAAAAAAATTTGGCAAGCACAGAATAACATTTACGGAAACCACCAAATAGATTCGTCAAAAATACATAATTTGTTGAAATGCGGTTTCTTTGGTGTCGCTGAGTGTATATCTGAGTAATCGGTTCTGATTCTAATGAAAATATGAATATCAGTATACATACAATATACATGGTATATACATTTATTAGCTCAGATTGGAATTGTTCAGAGACATTTTTTGATAGTTTTATATAATTGCTTTCGTTCTTTTGACATTATTTCTCTGAACTACATCGTAGTCGAAATTATTTATTTTAATTAACTAAACTAACATATTTTAACATTGTAAGCCCCAGTTTGAACTCTAAATTTGTCCTGCAGGTCTAACTTTTGACTTGACCTTAAAGAACTAGACAACATATGAAAACCTTAAAAAAAAATAATGCGGGTTAAGATCGGGTCATGCGATATACGTTTGTAAATGTTTTTTGATCTTCAAAATTCCAATCTCAAGACGAAATTTGCCTATCACGCTTGAGTTACGAAATTACGTGACAAATTTTTAATTTTGGATTACGGTGTATTAGAATTAAATATTACAAAATATTTCCCGTTGAAATATTTCCTTTTGAGCATTGTTTTATCATTATTCGGAATACGTTCATACACGCAAAGTCAGCATAAAAAGTGACAAAGATTGGCCTGCATTGGTAGAACACCTGTTCCACTGTAGCCATGAAAGTTCTATTGAAACTGACTCTGCTATACCGAGTCCTCCAACTTCACCACATGATAACCATGCTCAGGTTGTCAGTTGAAGGCTCAGGTAGGGGTTGTATACTAGACAAAACAGATATTGAAATCATGGAGTGTAGTATACCTCTTATAGCACAACTAAGAGACGGCATTATAACGTATTATGGGTTCAAAAGGAATTTTACTGTCGAAATGAGCAGAAAAAGGGAGTGGACATTACTTGATGAGGTCTATCCTATAAAACAACATACCATAAAATGGTACACCGACTCCCCCACACACCAAGGCAATAGGCTGGGGGAGGAAGCAGATATACTACGAGGGTCGTTTGATAAGTCCGTGACTTTTTGAATAAAATATATTTTTTTCGTCAAAGAAGCGTTTTATTTCTCAACATAATCTCCTTTTAGCTCTATACATTTAGTCCAGCGTTTTTCCAATTTTTTTATTCCTTCCAAATAATAGGTTTTCTCAAGGCCCTCAAAATAGTCGTTTGTTTCTGTGATGACCTCTTCATTTGACCCGAATCTCTTACCGCCGAGCCATTTCTTCATGTTTGGAAACAAAAAATAGTCACAGGGGGCTAAATCTGGAGAATATGCTGGATGGGGTAGCAGTTCGTAGCCCAATTTATGAAATTTTGCCATGCTGACTACACACGTGTGCACCCGTGCATTGTCCTGATGGAACAGCACTTTTTTTTCGCCAAATGCGGTCGTTTCTGCTTCAAATCAATATCGAATCTGTCCAAAAGCTCTGAATAATATTCGCCGGTGATCGTTTTACCCTTTTCAAGGTAATCGATGTGAATGATACCTTGTGCATCCCAAAAAACTGTGGCCATGACCTTGTTGGCCGACAGACCCACCTTGGCCTTCTTTGGTGCACGTTCACCCGGAGAAACCCACTGTCTTGATTGTTCTTTGGTCTCTGGTGTGGTGTGGTGGATCCATGTTTCGTCTACGGTAACGAAACGGCGCAAAAATTCGTTTGGATTGCGGTTGAACATCGCCAAACACTCCTTTGAAATGGTCACACGGTTGCGCTTATGGTCGTGTGTGAGCAATCGCGGCACCCATCGCGCGGAAAGCTTTTTCATGTCCAAATATTCATGTAAAATGTGATGTACCCGTTCAGTTGAGATGCCTACAGCCTCAGCTACCTCACGCACTTTCATTCTCCGATCATCCAATATCATTCCATGGATTTTGTCGACGATTTCTGGCATGACGACCTCTTTTGGGCGACCTGAACGTTCGGCATCACTTGTACTGGTACGACCACAACGGAACTCAGTAAACCATTTCTTAACCATTGAAATTGATGGTGCAGAGTCCCCATAATATTTATCAAGTCTTTCCTTGGTTTCGGTGATGGATTTTTTACGCAAAAAATAATGCTTAATTAGCACACGAAATTCACTTTTTTCCATTTTCGTTAAAATTCACGAGATCGTCTGCTTTCAATGCCTATAAAACGCAAACCAAAAAACGCAGCTTTCTCAAAATTTTACAGTCAGCTGTTAATCGATAACTGCTGACAGGAGCAGTGTTGTATTTAGAGCAGGTGCGCGGCAAATACAAAAAGTCACGGACTTATCAAACGACCCTCGTAGCTAAAATGAGAGCAGATGATTCAATGATAGGGCCGGAGCCATTAGGCGAAAATACCATCAAAGAATTCCTACGACTTAAGGAGATAAAGATAAGGGAAATTGGCTCGGATCTTATACCAGGCTGTACCAATCAAAGTAGCTCTTAGGCTCCTAAAAACCAATGTGGTATAAAGATTTGAGAATATTAAGTAAGATCTTTGTAAGAATTGTCAAAGGCCTGCTCACAGGCCATTGTATGTTTAAAAATATTGCAGGGAATCAAACTAATAGCTGAATGCCAGAACACATACTTACAGTATATCAAGCGTTGGTCCATACGAGATCTGCAACAATTAAAAGGACCACTCTTGAATATGTATAAAGAGATAAGGCCAATCAGTCTAGGAAAAAAATTAGAATTCCTGAGAATGGAGCTTTAAGCTCAGCATGGATACACTAGATTTTATTGATCGTAATAAATATCCCCCTTTTTAATGATAATATTAATGTAGAAGCCTGAAGAAGTGGGAAACCCCTCAAAGTACATATGTTTTTGATCAGATTCACTAGCCGTGTCGATTGGCCATATTTGTCTGTCCGTTTGTTTGGATGTCATGATCTCAGCTATTAAAATATTGAGAGACTCCTAATGTGACATGAAATTATATATAAACTGTGTGTAGATCAAATTTATTTACAATTTTCGATGCCATGTCCACCGCTCTTATAAATTAATATTTTAATTTCTTAACTCGATTTGTAAGCGACGTATAACTATAATATCTTCCTATCTTCCGAATTTCCGATCGGACAATAAACACAAACGTTTTTCAAGTCACCTTAAAGTTCCGAACAGCGCGCTCTCTGTGCTTGCTGGTGTGTGCGCACCTTCAAATGTGTGTAAGAGTGAGAAAGCAATTGTCAATAGTCCTTGGCAATTGAAAGTGGATTTATACCGGAGTTTCAAAACTGGGCGAAGCATATCATACAGTAGGGCGTGCCCGAGTATACCGTTCGCCTGATTAGATCACTCTTTTTAGTTTACCTTCACGCAACAGCACAATAATCTCAATTTGCGCATATTATTTAAAACCATTGAAGTGGGAAATCTTAAATAAATGATAACACAAATTTACATACCTACAAAAAAAACTTTACCTTTAACTTAAAAGAACAAAAATGGCAAATTAATAGTGGCACATATGTCTATTTCCCATATGTAGTTTGATAATATTTAAATAAATTAAAATCATGCATAGTATATTTTTCGTAGATCCTAGAATCTCAGCTTCCAAAACTTTGCTACTGTTAGCTGTTTGCTTTAGTTTTGCAAAACGCTTTTGAAATGTAGTCTTACTATTAAGTGTGAAGTAGTGTTACTTTCAGTATTGTGGCTTATTGCAGCACTCACTGTACAAATATAAATTGAAATTGCATGTGCACCAGATCTATATCTTAATTTTTTCAAAAGTGTAAGCATTTAATATGTGATATTTCTTGTTTTTCAGGAAAGCAACCGAAGTTATACAAATCCTTTACCAGGAACAATAGTTGATAATCATATTACTAGATTCGAAATCTATGATTTCTTTTTGGTAGCACAGGCTGTTCGGCAAGGAACTGTTAGCCCAACACATTTCATTGTATTACAGGACGACGCAAATTATGGTCCTGATATCATACATAAATTAAGCTACAAACTGTGTTTTCTATATTTTAATTGGCCAGGAACTGTGAGGATTCCGGCCTGTTGCATGGTAAGTCTACTATTTGGCTACTTATTTCTATTCATATTGGCAGAAGATTAGACAGCCTTACAACAAAAAGTTCCATGATCTGGTAATGCGACATTTGCAGTTAAGTGGGTATGTTAGACTTAAACAGGAGTTTGCAACGCACCATAGGAGACATGTCTGTCGAAACAAAAACTATTTTCTCAGTTTTTCAGCGATTCTTATGAAATTTGGGACACATTCGTCGTAAACCACGCTGTAAATAAGTCAAAACGACCCGTATCGAAACGATATATTCTTTTTCGAAATAACTTATTATTACCGCTCACAGTTATACAAAAATCTATAGTGGCATGGAAGTGCAAGTACATGTTTGCAAGTACTAAGTTTAGTAACGCCTAAAAAGTTTAACAAAGCAAATTAATGCAATTAATTAAATAAATTTTTTTTGTGATTCTTTAAATATATCTTAACAATATAAAATATTAAACAAACCAATAAGATTCGATTCCGCGAAATCAAAAATAAAAACATTAAAAACTCGCATGTACTCAATTTGTATGTATATTAAAAAAATTTTTTTTATATTTTTTGAGTTCTTTGGACAAAACCAACGGTTTTATATACATAATTTGGCATACTTTCCACCATATTTTGAAGAATTCCTTTCCAATAGTTTTCGCCACCAACTGGATTTGCACTTACATGCCTAGGGGCGTTCCGTATTTTCAAAATTTACCAACAATTTTAATGCAAATTTTGAGCATATATTGAAAAGACAATCATTAAAAGCATAACAACAATGTTTTTGGGCACCGGAGCTCGATCCTCCCACAAGTATACAAACAAGTTTTTGAATTTTCATGCAACAACGGTTCTTCAACTTTATAGTTTCATCTTTTCAATTACTTCTCACTTAAAGTTACTATATTAATAACAAAAATTCGACGCAATATTGTTTAATCTTAAGTGTTGTGTGAATTTTCTAGGAGACATATTATTAGTTAGCTCCTCTTCTGTGGTTTTCTTTTAACATGCATCGAAGAATATATTCTTTCTTTGCCATGCATGTATTACATGTATGTAATGTTATTAGGCCATAATGTGTATACATATGGATGAACACATGAATATGTATAAGAAAAATTAAATTTGTTAACAGAAAAAATATTTATTTATTTACAGTATGCTCATAAGATGGCTTACCTGATTGGACAAAGCATTCAACGTACAACTTCAGATAAATTATCGGAACAACTATTTTATTTATAAAGGAATGCACTTCAAGAGAACTGTCGAGTCCGTATCTCTGTCTGTACGGGTTTATAAAAATCTAGATCTTTAAAACAGAAAAAAACAACGACTTCCAAATTTGGTGCAAATGAATGTGCCATTGCACGTAGATCAAGTTTTAAGTCGAATTAACTTTAAATCTTGAACGTCAAATTATAGTCTAAACATTAATTATGGCAACCCAAAAAATATATGAATTTGATAACGATCTTTTAGGTAACGTAAAAGTTAATAAGGAAATAATTTACAAACGCATCTTGTAAGTATACAATAAGAAATACGCCAAATATACTAGAAGTAACATATATTGGAAATGTTGGCTGTAATTTGTAATAATTATCTTCTCTTATTACCAGCTTGCTCATACTTATTTATTTGATCAAACCGTACAGCGCCTCACTTAAGACAAATCATTGGAACAACTAGTTTATTTATAAATATCTCATAATCTAATCTAATATCATAATATCTATTAAGCTTGTATGTGTTTAGCTTAAATATTGAACGGTTTTTTTTTTTTACATTTAATAAATTATGATCTCTAAATGATAAAAGACTTTTATTTGAATTTGCTAAACTTCTGTTTCTTAAACACAACATTTTACTATATTCTGTAATTGTATAAAGTATATTCGGTGTCACTATTAACTTTAGACTCAAACTAGCCATGTCTGCCTGTCCGTCTGTCTGCGACACGCAAACTAGTCTTTCAGTTTTATAGCTATTCAAACTATGGATTTGCTTGAAATGGTCTAGAGCTTGACAGTCTTTATTTCATAAAGACCATCTATAGCTCACTATTTCATCCAATTCATGAGTATGGATTATGCGTTTGGTGTCCTCATTATTTAATCCACAAGTACCGCATTGAATCTGTGCAAAATAACTTTCTAATTTTTTTTTTGAAGATACTTAATTGAAATGAGAATTTAAGAATTCCTTCCTATTCTAGTTGGGGTTTTCTTGATTTTCCCCAATCCTTTGCAAATATTTAATCGTTATGTATAATAATGTTTAATTCTTGATTATCCCAAATAAAATTAAATATAAAAAAATATTAAAAATATTTATATGTATATATTTTAGTTTCTCAATCGGCATTCGTGTTCAGGGATTTGTTATGAACGTCTGCTCTTGCGGGCATAGAGTTCCCAACTAACCTAACCTTGAACTCGAGCCAGCCAAATGTCACTAACAATCAAATGTCGTCAAAACTCTATAAATTCATATCTTTATTAATTAAAATTATAAAAAATTTAAATTTTTACACAACTTCCCGAGAAGGTTTATTGCAACTTATCCCGATTCTCAATGATGCGCGAACCACAATTCCACAAATCATAAAACAACATCAGTTTAACCATGTTTTTCCTCTAGAGAATTTATATACTTAATGGGGTCTCCCACGCCTTCTTCTGCTTTTTACATGTATTTGCATAAAGTTAGTATACCATTTTAGTAACCATTTTTAATGGTCAAAGGGTATACTAATATTTAAATATTATAATAATTTATTTCTCGTTAAATTATTGTTTGTCACCTATAGACCCTTAAACGCTTATGACATTTTTTAACAACTTTCCTTTTTCCATGAGATGGTTTACTGAAACTCATGCCTTCGGCATACTTGTAGGTCCTTATCCCCTCTGATTGTTCCAATAATTGTTATACATAATTGAATGGTATAGTGTATATTAAGTCTCACTTTGATTGGCACTGAAAAATTCAGTTATTTCTAAAATCAGAATTGTTCTGCATATAAAAGTCTTAATTTCGGCCCATTGTTCTTATACCAGCTACATATATTTTATAGTAGTCCGATTTTTATGAAATTGTATATGCAATTTAATTATGTAGTAAATTTGGTGGCAATATGTTGTCAAATTGCATACGTCGGCCGATAGTTTGTGTGGCAGCTGTACTATATATCTGCCCTATTCAGCTCGTGCCGACTTATATGCAGCATGCAGCAATAAGAAACATGTGTACCAAGTTTGATAGATACGAGTAGATAGCTCTAAAACTGAGAGATTTGTTTGCTTTGCAACAGACGGACACACGGACAGCAGTGATGTGCCGCGTAGACTACACGGTGTAGACTACACGATTGTCTACGTGTCGACAATCGAATGTCGACAATGTTTGAAGACGACACGTCGACAATGTCGACAATGGCATAGTAAAGAAAATATAATACATTTTATTAAATAAAGAACAATTTATTTATTTTATTATATTCGTTATCGTCATCCTCTGAAACATCTTTAACTCTTAATAAATAATAATAATAATAATTTTTTGATCTTTCAAATAAAAGCTTATTTCTTGCACATGAATGAACATGAGCCTAGCTCGAAAAAATGCGTTCAATTTGAGCGGAGGAAGCCGGTATTTTCAAAAGTCTTGTAGCTAATCTTGCTAAATTTGGATATTTTATCTTCGCCAAGTTCCAAAAAACTAGTGAACGCTTAATTTCCTTATCATAAAGTACTTTAAAATATCTCCGGCGGAGACCAACTCTTCATATTGTCTAAATAGTTGACATTGTCGACGCATTAATGACATTGTCGACGCATTCATGACATTGTCGACGCATTCTTGACGTAACGCTGTCGACAATCAAAGATGACGCGTCGTGGCCCATCACTGACGGACAGTCGGACAGGGCTTGTTGGATTCCTTTGAAGAGGCTGATACAGAATATACTTTATGGGGTCGGAGATGTCTCCTAAGGTGCGTTACAAACAACTTGCCAAAATTAACACAGGCCCACAAAAAATAAAAAGTTTCATGATCTGGGTAAGCGGCATATGCAATTATATGTATTTTGGGTCACTGAATCCGAATCCGAGGTCAGAATTTCGCCATCACGTCTGGACTTCGACATAACCTCACAAAACTGAAAAACCTTAAAATATCCCCCAAAAGATATAGAATCCTGATCTGAGCATGCGATATATGTTTTATCATGTATTTTGTCCTTCTTAGTCCGAATCCAAAGTCAAAATTTACGTAGCACGTCTGAGTTTCGACTTTAACCTCAAAAAACTCGAAAAAATTTTGGAACCCCAAAAAATAATGGGGGGTCATGATCAGGTCATGCGATATATGTTTCTATATGTTTTTAGACCTTCCGAAACCGAATCCAATATCAAAATCAGCCAATCACGTCTGCATTTCAACCTAACCTAAAAAATTTTTGAAATTTTCCAAAATTTTTAATTTTTTTGATAATTTATTACTGCATTTATGCTAATATGTGGAATTATTATTTAGTTTATGTTTTTTATTAGTTAAAATACAGTTTTGAGGTAATAAATCAGTACTCATATGAACCTATTCAGAATACTGATAAAATAATGCTCAAAAGGGGGTATATTGAAAAAGAAAGCTATTTTTATATTAAATTTGAATACACCCTAATCCAATATTAAAAAAAGGTAAAAATTTTGGAAGTTTTTCAAAAAAATTTTAGGTTAGATTGAAATTTATTCGTGATAGGCTGGTTTTGACATTGGATTCGGATTCGGAAGGTTTAAAAACATATAGAAACATATATCGCATGACCCGATCATGACCCCCCATTATTTTTTGGGGTTCCAAAAATTTTTCGAGATTTTTGAGGTTAAAGTCGAAACTCAGACGTGCTACGTAAATTTTGACTTCGGATTCGGACTAAGAAGGACAAAATACATGATAAAAGATATATCGCATGTTCAGATCAGGATTCTATATCTTTTAGGGGATATTTTAATGTTTTTCAGTTTTGTGAGGTTATGTCGAAGTCCGGACGTGATGGCGAAATTCTGACCTCGGATTCGGATTCAGTGACCCAAAATACATATAATTGCATATGCCGCTTACCCAGATCATGAAACTTTTTTTTTTTTTGTGGGCCTGTGTAATATAGGCTCTGCAAAGGTACAAAAATGGGTGTTTATTTATTTTTCATCTATGGACGCCTTAAAGGCTGAAAAACTTTCATTACATTTTTACACATACAGCCTGGAAAAATGTTTATGAAATTCGTACACATTTTTTCTACGACATGGTTTCTGTCAGCTCATCGCGATCCTCAAATGAGCGTGAACCCCCATTTTTTGAAAAAGAATAATTAAAAAATATTAGGCTATCCATGATTTTACTTCAACCCTAAATTCGACATAGGTACCTTTGATTTACCCATAAACCCGAAGTTCGAATTCCTTCAACCTGAAAACATGGGGTAGGTTAACTGAGAATGTTTACTAACGAATTTTAATTTTCGCTCATGTTAGATCATGGACAGGGGCGAGCTGCTAACACCTAATGCAGTTTCAAATACATATATCATGATCATCAAAAAGATTCTGTTAGACCTTTTAATTACTTACTCACATGTTTTTCTGAAGATGGCCTACACAAAATTGACCAGACATATCATTCTGGCAGAGCTTGACGGTAACATTGTACGTCTTTTTTATGTACGAATCTAGCCATTTTTCAATGTCTCCGTATGAGTGGAACTGCTGATTAGCCAGGCCGTGTACCGAACGAAATAAGTGAAATAAGGCGCAATACTCGTATCTGGGGAATATGGCGGGTAGGGTAGGAATGGCTTCGCAACGTGAGGTCAAGCGTTGTCCTGCAATAAGATCACTTGATCGTGACTCTGCATGTATTGTGGCCATTTTCGCGCAGTGCTCGGCTTAATCGCATGAATTGAGTTCGATACCGTTCCCCAGTGATGGTTTCGCTTGGTTTCAACATTTTATAATAAATGACACATATCTGGTCCCACCAAATACACAGCACAACCTTCGTGAATATTTGGCCGAGCCGACGTCTTAGAAGCATGACCAGTAGAGTTGAACCGTTTAGTTCAGACTAAGTTCGTTTGAACTAATCGGCAAATTAAACTAACGAACTAAATCCCTTTTTGTTGGTTGGTCTATTGGTGTTCGTTGTTCAATGAAAGATAAAGATTTTGACAAACGAAGACCAAAAAACTCGAAAAATGAACTAAATAAGTCCCTGAAACGAACTCAAATCAACAACTCTATTGACCAGGTAGGATATATGATATAAGATACGAGGGCACATATTACCCTCGTCATCGATTTTTTTTAAATATTGTTTACAGGTTGGCCTATATTTATGAAGAATTTAGGTGAATGAATTATGCCGCGAAGACTTCTAGATTTTTTAATTGAATTTTAAAATTTAATAGAATTGCATGTTAATGCATATATCATTTTATTTTTTGGGGGATATTCAAAGGTTTTTTAGTTTTTTGAGGTAATATCAAAGTCCAGACGTGATGACGAAATTCTGACCTCAGTCTAGGATTCAGCGACCCAAAATACGTATAACTGCATATGCCGAATACACAGATATTGAACCTTTTTTGTGTCCTGTGCAGTCTTTTCTTCAATTTATTCCATGCGGGTCTCCAGATGCATTGAAATAGATTCATCCAAGTATAACCTTTTAAGCCATAGTTCCTGGAGTAGGATCTTGCATCGAATGACGATTGGACATAATAAGCCAATGTCGTCAAACAACTTCGATGCCACCGATAGTCTGTTCCATTTTGTCGCTCGAAAACCAATGAATTAGGTGTCCACAATATACTTAGAGCCTTTGTTGTATACAAATCCGAGATAGTTATCTGCTTAATTGTGATATCAGATGCAGTGACCTCAGGTGAGTATGAAAACCACTTGCTCAATTCAAATACTGCTGTTTGAATAACCTGAGTCACTTCAGACTAGAGTTGGGCATAGACCGTGTTTTCCTCGTGTCACATCGTGACACGACAGGCGCACGCGTGTCCGTGTGCAAAATTAGGATTGTGTCCATGGGCGTGCGTGTTCGTGTTTCGAAATTCGGCACTAAATAATAGCACGCATTTTTACTTCTGCAAAAAATGTTATATCGATTGTTTATGTTATTTGTCGTGACTTTAATAGATGTTTGAAAAGGAACTACTAAATACCAAGACGTAAGACGCTGTTTGAGCTGCGATCTATAAGCCCATCTTGAGCAAGTGCAAAGTTAATCAGCGTCACTTATTCTCGTTAAAATAGAAAGACTTAATATTAAGTTATTTTCAAAGAAATATCATGAATTAATGAATATAAATACAAAAAAAACCTGTAACAGTCGCGCAGCACGAGACAGTGGGATACCCTTCGACCAATGTTCGCGGGTAGTTTAATTTGTTGAATTCATACACATATGCATATGCACATGCTTTACAATTATTCCCAACAGATGGCGCTCGGGCTTCGCGCTCGCCCGCCTCTCTTGTTGGCTAATATAAACATTTGGTTTTATACTCATACTTTCTCAAATAACTTCTGTGATTATTCTCCGATCGGATTGCAATTTGGAGAATACGTAGATAATTCATTCAGCTTAGTATATGTTAAAGTCAAAAAGTTGTATTTTTTATACAGCGCTTAAAATTTAAGTTCAAAAATTAAATTGATTTACGGGGGCGGTGGGCGTGGCACCTAACATTTGAAATAAACTTGATCAGCTTATAGTGCACAAGAGTCTTCCTACTAAATTTGGTAACTCTAGCTTTTATAATAGCTGAGATCTGTGCGTTCACACAGACAGACAGACAGACGGACAGACAGACAGACATGGCTTGTGATCCTGAGCAAGAATATATATACTTTATGGGGTCTCCCACGCCTCCTTCTGCCAGTTACATATATTTGCACAAAGTTAGTATACCCTTTTTTGACCATTTTCAATGGTCGAAAATGGATAAAATTTCGTGTTGGACCGTGATGGGAAAATTTTTGAGCGTGCGTGTGTGTTGAAAACTTTCATTTTCGTGTCGTGCTGGGTCGTGCCGAAAAATGGCAGTCCATGCCCATCTCTAGCTTGGAGCGAAGAAGAGTTGAGTACAACTTTTCTTGAATTGTAGGCCCTACCATCAGAATGTCGTTTAAAGACATGTCATACCATACGCAGTTTTGGTGACGTATTTTGTGGTGGTGGTAACGCTAAAATATTGTCAGTCTGTGTATCTATGAAAAAATTGATGATCCGAACAATCAAAAACTCGACATTTCTTCGATGTGCATTTTACAACAGAGTGACCATTTATAAAACAATTTAAGCATAGTGATGCGGACTTCATAAACTCAAATCTCTGCATGACAGAGAGACGAGCGACCGGACTGTAACTTTTGTAAGGACGTTTTCTCAGGCTGGGGTACATATCTCAGTCTCGTCAGGGTCTTTACAGAAAATTTATATAAAAACTAGGACTATTATGACTTTAGTAAGACAGAAGCTACTAACAGGTCATACCCTACTGGGATGTGTACAGGGTATAAGGGACATGTCACGCACGTGTACTCGCTGGCCATGTGGATGTCCACATGGATTCTACGACAACGTGGTCTTTTGTGTTTCACGTGCACGTGTCGCGTGTCACGTGTGCCTGGCTGGCTGCCTATCGTGATGAACGCACGTGGCCGCGGGTGCTTTCGCTTGCACTCCCCAAGTCTCTCGTTGGTGTATTCCACCATCCGCAACTAGGTAAAATGCACGCCCACGCACCGACTTGCCAGCTAACTCTCGCTCACGACGCCTCACGGTCGATCGTTGGTCGTGCAGCACGCCCGTGACCGCAGGTGTTCTCGCATGTACCCCCACGAGCCGCTCAGTGATGTATTCCACCACTCCGCAAACTCGTGTTAGAGTCCCGCTCACACACCAACTTTGCAACTGGCGCCTCACTCACGACTCACGATCGGCCGCCGGTCGTGCAGAAATGCCCGTGGCCGCAGGTACTTTCGCCTGCAATTCCACAAGTCGCTCTGTGGTGTATTCCACAACGCCGCAACTTGTTAAAGCACACGCTCACGCACCCACTTGCCGACTGGCGTTTCACTCACGACACGAATCACGAGTGGCCGTTAGCCGTGCGGAACGCCCGTGACCGTAGGTATCTTCGCCGGTACTCCCACAAGTCGCTCGTTGGTGTATTCCACCAGACCGCAACTTGTTAGTGCCCACGCTCACACACCCACTCGTCAACTGACGTTCACTCACGACACGAACTGTGCGTGTGTACGCTCAGAATCGATTACTGGGCAGCGGAGCACCGGCATACCAGAAAGCGCGACTCTGCAAGTACACACTCACACAGGCACACACGTACACGACACTTTTCGCACGGCTTTAGAGGGGAAGAACGTATCACTGGGTATTTTAAATAATCACTGCGGGTTGGGTTTCGTTAACACTTAATAACATGGCTTTATTCATTTATTTCATTTATTTGTTTCCTAGCACTGGTTTCTTATTCTAATTAGGCCCTGCCTTCCTGCCTACTTCGCACCATTTACGTTAGCTCTAAAACTGTTACTTTCACTATGTTTATTCTTTTCTAGCTCACCTTGCTTCTCCTGCGACAGGATTCATTTTCTTTCGTCAGTGAGGGGAGGTCCTTGGCTGGCACTTTTACTATTTCTTGGCACTGTTACTGTTCTTGCCGTTGTCGTTGTTTTATCCCACGTGGGAGAGCTCGTTACTGGCTGCGCGCGATCAACTGCCCTTGGCCTAGTTTTCGCAGCTTTCGTTTCGCTGCTGCAAGCATGTCGCCGCTGCTGCGTACATGTCGCCGCTGCTTGCCCGATGCCGCTGCTTGCATGTCGCCGCTGCCTTTAGCCGATCGTGCCGGGCTGCTGCGACTCTGTTCGCACTTCGTCGCATGCACTGCGCCGTTCGCATTTCGCTGCATGTCCGACGTCGCTGCTGGCTTAGCGTCGCTTCTGGCTGAGCGTCGCTGCCGACTTAGCGTTGCTGCTTGTCTGCTGCCCAAAAATTGGTCGCGAAGCCGTTGCCTGTGTCGTTGTCTTGTGCTCGAGTTCTGGGGGCCTAAGCACCGTTGCTTGTGCAAATGTGCTATGCTGCTTGACAAAGTGCGCGAGCTCTGGGTACCGAGGCACCGTTACTAGTGCAAGTGTTCGACTGTGCGCTAGCTCTGGGTACCGAGGCACCGTTACTGAGCATGGGTGCCGAGTGCCTGGGGTTTTCTTATGCTGTGTACCCCGTTTTCTAATTCCTGCCTATGCCCTTGCCTTTGCCTATGCTTCTGCTTCTACTCGAGGTAATACTGCTGGGTATATCCGGCTTAGAGATATCTTTTGTTTTATTTTAAAATAGACTTCAATAATAATAATAATAAAATAATAAATGAGGCGTCGCTTCATTACGGCGTCACACCCCCCTTTACTTCACCGGGGGATAAGGTGGACGCGGGCCCAAATGACTGGCTTCTTCCAGGATGTGCGGATTCATTTCCGCTCGCGGACAGTTACGGCCCCGTCTCCTTCGACGAGCAGACACGCCACCTTGCGGGGATGCCTCTCTAGGTGGGCTCGCACCGTTTCTATTGCCCGCCGGGGCAACCAGTGGTCGAATGTGGGCACTCTCCAGTCCCTGGGTGCGGGAGCCCATTGTTCGGGGTGTCGGCGGCCTTGAACGGCCGGTGTAGCCAACGCTACCGGGTCGGGCATCGGTGCGTCTGGCTCCGTCCGCACCATCGCCAGCAATGCCTCCCCCAGCTCGAGACGGTGGTCGACCACCGGACGGCAAGGTGGCCGCGGGAAGTCGTCGTCGTCATCTGCCTCCTCCTCGGAGGACGAGGGGAACGGCCCGGCCCGCACCTTTATATATACACTCCTCCCTTTTAGGATGCTCTTAAGGGGAGGAGGTGTAATGACGCGCCATGTTCACGCTTGTGGAAAGACCGGGTCGTCCTCCTGGCTTGCGGTCGGTGCCTGGGTCGGCTGTGGTCGGTCTGGGGAAGTCACTGCCTGCGATGGCAAGGGGCTATAATGCCCTATCTCCTCCGGGTACGCAGCGGGCTCTTGGCCCGTGGGGGTGCCGGCCAGGCAGTGGTCGACGAAGCGGTGGACAGCCACGAAGTCCTCCACGTCTGGGACCCATTCGGTCGTTTCGTCGTGTTCGGCGATGACGGTGGCGACAGGTGTCGCTTCCTGAGGGACCAGGGGAGGCATATCGCCGAAACCCCACTCGTCGGCCATCAGGTCGATAACCGCGTCCCCCGTTGATCGCTGGACCAGCATGCGTCATTCGCGATCCGACTCGGGGCTATAAAGTTACAAAGAAGTTGGTTAGTAATACTTGTGTTATCTATCTTCTATCGGGCCCTAATGGTGCGAAACGTGAAGTTCTACTAATAACTTATAACTACTTGGATGTCAGGGTCATTATGGTCACAGAGCTTAAAAGTGTTAGTGGTAGCCTACCCCACCCGGTACCTGTTGACCTTCGCCGGTCGATTCCTCCCCATGAAATGCCTTCACATCGGCCAGTCCTGCACTCCGTCTCTTCTTTGTTTTGACGTCTTGGAGGCGTAGAATCGTGGGCGAGATGTAACTCACGACCCGGTAAGGTCCATCGTAGCAGGGTGCCAGCTTAGCGGCGAATCCATCGGCTGCCTTCGACAAATAATGTTGTCTCAACAGTACGAATTCGCCCACGGCCGGCTTCCAGTCTCGGCGACGTAGGTTGTAGTATTTTCCTTGGTCTGCGCTTGCTTGTTGCGCATTCTCGGCGACGGTCTTGAACACCTCCTGCAGGTGTCGTTCCTTCACCTCCGGCATTCTTTCTTTCCGCTGATCGTCCAGGTACTGTGCCACCATGGTCTTTACCCTCTCCGTGGGGTTCTGCTGCGGGGTGTACGGCGCGGTGTGCTGCAGTCATGCCCAGCTGTTTGCAGAACGTGGCGAAGGCTCGGCTCGTAAACTGTGTCCCGTTGTCGCAGACTAACATCTTCGGCACTTCAAACCTGGCCAAAATCCGTTCTCTGAACGAGCGCATCAGGTGTACTGCCGTTGCTTTACGCAAGGGCACCAGCTCCACCCATTTTGAAAAGGCGTCGAAGAATACCAGTAGCATGGTATTCCCGTGGGTAGAGCGCGGGAGTGGCCCTACGAAGTTCGCATAGAGTATGGCGAATGGCGCGTGTACTTGCCCGGTGTGCATCTGTCCAGGCGGTTTCAGTTGGCTGATTTTAAATTTCTGGCAGGTCTCGCACTTCCTTACGTAACGTGCTACGTCCCGGAAGAGGCCTGGCCAGAAATAACGCTGACGAATCCGATTTAGGGTTTGCCGCACTCCCTGATGTCCGGCTGTGGGCTGGTCGTGGCATTCCTGTAACACGCGTTGGCGTTGTGGTTTTGGCACGCACAACTTCCAAGATGTGTAATCCTCGTCGTCCGGCCGGAATCCTCCTCGTCGGTACAGCTGATCGTTCTCCCTCAGGTACTCTGGATACTTTTCGGGTTCCTTCTTTGTCAGCGCCAGCATCCGGGTCGTCCATGCACAGGGTGTGTTCTCCTGGGTGATCTGTTGCAGGGTCTCCAATGGCTGCCTGGACAAAGCGTCGGCGACGATGTTTTGGTCCCCGCGGCGGTAATACACGTTGAAGCGGAACTGTTGTAACTCTAACGCCCAGCGCGCAATCCTTCCAGTAGGGTCCTCGATGCTGTTTAACCATTTTAACGCCAGGTGATCCGTGACTACGTCGAACTCGTAGCCTTCCAGGTAGCATCGCAGCTTCCTTATCGCACACATAATGGCCAGGCACTCCTTCTCCGTAGTCGAATAGCGGCTTTCGGCTACTGAGAGGCGTCGGATTGCGAATGCGATGACTCTCTCCGTTCCCTGGATCTGCTGCGTCAACACTGCTCCTTGTTCGATGTCACTCGCGTCTGTGTGGAGTGTGAAGCGCTCGGCAAAGTCCGGGCAGGCTAAGACTGGTGCTTGCGTGAGGCTCGTCTTTAATGCCTCGAACGCTAGCTGCTGTTCCTCACTCCAAACCCATCGCTGGCCCTTCTTTATTAGCGACGACATGGGCTGTACAAGGGTGGCGAAGTTTGGCACGAATCTTCGGTACCAGGAAGCGATCCCTAAGCATCTCCGCAACTCCCTGACAGTCGTTGGCGGCTGGAGTTCCTTTATCGCGGCGATCTTGCTGGGATCGGTGTAGATCCCGCCTTCGCTGACCTGGTGTTCAAGGTAGATGATGCTCTTCTGGAAGAAGCCGCACTTGGCCTTATTTAGGCGCAAGCTCGCGTTCCGAAGTCTCCGGAACACCTCTCGTAGGTTCGTCCTACTACGATGATATCGTCGAGGTACGCAAACGCGTGCGGCTCCATGTCCGGTCCGATGACTCCATCCAAAGCCCGCTGAAATGTAGCCGGGGCCGAATGTAATCCGAACGGCATCACCTTCCAGTGAAAGAAGCCTCTGCCAGGCACTGTGAACGCGGTGTACTCCTTGCTGTTCCGCGCCATAGGTATTTGCCAATACCCGCTCTTCAAGTCCAACGAAGATATGTATTTCGAGTCCTTGAGTTTCTCCAGGATGTGGTTGATCCGTGGCAGCGGGTATGCGTCCTGAATGGATTTCGCGTTGAGCTGGCGATAATCCACGCACATCCGCATCTCTCCGGTCTTCTTCCCAACGAGTACAATCGGTGGACTGTATTGGCTCCTGGATGGCTCGATCCTACCATCTCGCAGAAGTTCATCAACTTGCTCGTTGATGATCTTCTGCATGGCCGGATTCTTCGGGTAGTAACTCTGCTTGATGGGGTACTCATCCCGCATGGTGATGGTGTGCTCCGCAATGGGCGACACCCCCATCAATCCGTCGAACTTGGCTAGCTCAGACTGTTCTTCGCCCGCAGCTATCCCTGTTCCATGAGCCTCGACGCCTTGCAAGGCGGCGTGGCTGAATGAAAATATAAGACCCTCCCTATATTGGTAGGCTTAAGTTACTTAATATGCCATCTTTTTCACCACTAACCCTACCGTTTTGTAGATCGGATACGCCCATTGGGCATGGGTATAATTTTGAATATATGAGATTCTCGTTCTCCATCCGGATAGTAGCAATGATATTGGTATTGTATGGTAGAGCCTCATTGGGTTCTGCAAATACGCCTTTTTGGTTTCCTAACATTAACTGAAATTTTTCTTTAATATCTTGGGGTCTTCTATATCCTCAATATTTGTACAATTAACGTCCGAACATTTAAGAAATTTGATTATTTCAGAGCCGTTGTTCGATAAAGGAATTTTATTTTTTTAGGTCAAGTACAACTTCTGTTTGTTCAAGTTTACTCAAGTCCAATTATTCCGTCAAATGTTGTGCAAATACGCCTTTTTGGTTTCCTAACATTAACTGAAATTTTTCTTTAATATCTTGGGGTTTTCTATATCCTCAACATTTGTACAATTAACGTCCGAACATTTAAGAAATTTGATTATTTCAGAGCCGTTGTTCGATAAAGGAATTTTATTTTTTTAGGTCAAGTACAACTTCTGTTTGTTCAAGTTTACTCAAGTCCAATTATTCCGTCAAATGTTGTGCGGCTTGTTAATAAAAAAAAAAATGTCGTATTTTTAATTTTTCCCCTGCGATGTCCATTTCTACGGTAACAGGGAGCTATTCCTAAAAAATTGATTACGCCGTATCCCATGAGGTCATCGTTAGTATTAGGTCAAAAGTTCGTTCGGTTTTTATCTAAGTATAGTAAGGCGACCATAGTACTAGTGTTACGTGTCGCATCATGTCATGCTATACGGCACTGAAAACGTGTTTATTATCGCTAAAAGTTTGTCTTTGACAGTTTTTCGAATGATTGACTCAGTACGTTGTGAACGCTCGTCAAAGATGGACACCAGCAAAGAGAAAATTTGATACATTTTAAATTTTTTTTTCTATCAAGGCGAAAATGCCAAAGTGAATTTACCTTTTCCAACAACTCAAGAAAGAGCGCGTTCTTGCTCTCCCTTACTACTAGCTTCGTCACAAAACCCGCAAGCTCCAAACAATTGCGAAATTTCTTTACGCTTACCTACGGTGACTAGTACTGTGACAAAAAAAAAACCACTGCAACTGGAATCTCAACAACAACTGGAACGGTATCGTCAGCTCGCTAAATTTTGTCGACGCAAGCCCTTGCTCTCCCTGAGCCAGCGATCAAAACAAAAACACAACTTAACGGTTCTGTTGGGCTATCAGCAAACCAATACGTAAACAAAAATGCCGAGTCGACCATACAGACTGGAATGGATCGCTACATAACAATAAAAAGATAACTTAGCCCTAAAAATAATAAAAATCAACAATCAGAAAACAAGAAAACAGAATGCTAACATGCTCACTAATAAAACACCAGCAAACACTAACAGTTTTGAGCTGCTTGCAAATTCTACTGATGAAAGTGTACAAACGGCAAAGTCATCCAAAGAGGAACCTAAGAAGGTCTCCTCCAATATACATTCGCGAAAAAGCTCAAGTGCATAAGTGAACAAAATAGCCACACTAATAGGAGAACACTCATTTTAGGTAATCCCCCTAAGAAAAGGGAATAAAATGAAACAAAATTTCAAACTGACACCGAGGCTAGCCATAGTCTCCTAACCAAATTCCTGGACGATGAAGAAAAAAACTTTTATACATACCAGATAAAAATCGCAAGGGGCCTACAGGTTGTTCTCGAATTAATTGATGCAACTATTTCGACCACTGAATTCGTAGAAGCGCTCAAGGAAAAGAACTTTAATGCAAAAATGGTCATGAACGTACTTAACAAAAATAAGGAACCACAACCAATGTTCAAAATCGAATTGGAGCCAGAGAGCCAGATACTGAAAAAAAATGAAATTCACCCAATCTACAAGTTACAGCTCCTACTGCATCGGCGTATCACAGTAGAAGAGCCACACAAGCGCAATCGCCCAGTGTAGTGCACTAACTACCAAGAATATGGCCACACTAAGGCTTACTGTACACTGAAGTCTATTTGTGTAGTTTGTAGTGAAGCTTATAGCACAGCGAACTGTCAAAAGAACAAGGAAGACAGCTCTGTAAAAATTTGCAGCAACTGCGGTGAAAGTCACACAGCGAATTGGCGTCGCTGTGTAGTATATAAGGATCTGAAGAACCGCCTTAACAAACGTGAAGAATCAACACGAGCTCAGGCCACCCTCATCAATCACACTCCGCCACAATCGTGCCTCTCTTACACGGCACCCCCTCCTTCACATCGTACCAATCCAAGCGTTTCCTTCCCTAGTGCCTTAAAATCGGGAATTAAATCTGTGAATCCGATAACACAAAAGTCGAACAGAAAATAACTACTTTGAACGACAAACACAGCATGTATCAACTGGCATTGAAACGATGATGATCTCACTCCAGCAAACCGTAAAAGAATTTATGACAATCATGCAAACGACAATGCAAGAGCTTATGCGAAACCAAAATATTCTGATACAGCTTCTCGTGTCATCCAAATCATATATAATGTCTCCACTTCAAATAACTATGTGGAACGCGAATGGCGTTTCACGGCATAATCTCGAACTTGCCCAGTTATTATCCGAAATAAATATTGACGTCATCCTCCTCTCCGAGACACATCTAACAGACAAGCAAAACTTCCATATTCCAGGATACCTATTCTACGCCATAAACCATTCGGACGGCAAAGCCCATGGCGGCACTGACATACTTATCAGAGGTCGCATCAAACACCACCTTCATAATAGAACTTAAATGGACTACCTGCAATCCACCTAAATAGGCATGCAATCTAGCAACAGCCCCGTCACTCTGGCCGAAGTCTACTGCCCACCTCGTTTTGTAATTTCTGAGGACCAATTCTTGGAATTTTTCAACTCACTCGGTGAGCGAAGCCAAGCACACGCACTGGAGATAACGCCTTTTGACCCCTAAGGGAAACAACTTTACAACGCGCTCATTAAGCCACGAAATAAAGTCGATTATGTGACTCCGGGTAACATACTGTAGAATTTGTTTCACGTTTTCTTGAGCGGCTCTAAAAAATCTATTGTGTTCTGTGATAGTAGTTTTTCCTTGCTTATTTGTGTCAAAGATGTCGGTTACCATGAGATCTGTCTCTATTAAGTATAATTATGCTGAATAAATGCCAATATTGGTAGTTCGTATAAAATTGCGTTGACTGCATATTACTTTACCACATCACATATTCTCTACATGAGTCCAAATCCGAAGTCAAAATTTACGTAGCACATCAGCGTTTCGACTTAACCTCAAAAAACTCGAAAAAAGGTTAAAAATGTTGGAAGTTTTTCAAAAATTTTTTTGGTTAGGTTGAAAATCGTAATATGGTGGTTTTGACATTGGATTTGGATTCAGAAGGTCTAAAAACATGATCCCCCATTATTTTTTGAGGCTTCAAAAATTTTTAGAGTTTTTTGAAGTTAAGTAGAAACTCAGATGTGCTACGTAAATTTTGACTTTGGATTCGGACTTAGAAGGACAAAATACATGTAAAGCATATGAACATATCTCTATTTTTGAGGTTAAATCTTTAGAGTTTTTTGAAGTTAAGTCGAAACTCAGATGTGCTACGTAAATTTTGACTTTGGATTCGGACTTAGAATGACAAAATACATGTAAAAGCATATATCGCATGCTCAGATCATAATTCTATATCTTTTGGGGATATTTTAAGGCTTTTTAGTTTTGTGAGGTTATGCTGAAGTCCAGACGTGATGGCGAAATTCTAACGTCGGATTCGAATTCAGCGACCCAAAATACATATAACGCATATGCCGCTTACCCAGATCATAAAACTTTTTTTTTTGTGGGCCTGTGTAATCGTTCTAACTGAAACAGTTTCCTTTATTCTATTATTATCTGATTCCGAAAGCAGTAAACCGGTATGTCTGTCTTTTCTACAGTGTAGGTAAGTGATAAATCGCTGGCTATCGTGGCAATATCAGACTGTGCGTCCTCTTCTAACGTGTGGATGTGATGCCGGGACAGCGACATAGTTATCTTTTCCTAGTTTGTAAAAAATCTGGGCATTGTGCTCGTCGATGAAAGCTTTCCAAAGCTTCATTTTGGGGTTCGGATTACGATCTGAGACGGCGGAAGTTAGGGGTTGGTGTTTCGTGAAAATATTTAATTTTTTTTACCCCGTATAAGAAATTTCTAAGATTTTTTAGGGCCCACACTATGGCAAGAACCTCCCTTTCGTTCGTTGCAAAATTTAATTCCCTATTCTTTAGAGTTCTTGATATCATGATTATAAGGTTTTCCGTCCTGTAAGAGGACTGCTTCTAAAGCAAAGGAAGAAGCATCTGTTGTCAAATCAAAAGCCTTTTTGCCGTTTTCTCTTTGTCATTTTCAGCGAGTAATATCTGGTGTATCTTACAGTCTTTGTGGTTGTGCCTTGGAAATAATTTCCCTGGTTGATGATCTGGGTGTCCGTTTGAACCGCAGGCTAAACTTTTGTGAACATATATCCTCAATGGTCAATAAAGCTATGGGCATGCTCGTCTTTATAAAAAAATGGTCAAATGAGTTTTCCGATCCTTATTTAACAAAAACCCTCTATACCTCACTTATTTTTCCAATCCTTGAATACGGACCATGCGTTTGGTGTCCTTATACTCTGTTTATAAGGACCGCATTGAATCTGTACAAAAAAAACTTTACAATGTTTGCCTTACGTGTCCCTAATTGGGATGAAAATATAAGACTCCCTCCCTATATTGGTAGGCTTAAGTTACTTAATATGCCATCATTTTCACCACTAACCCTACCGTAGATCGAACTATGCCCTGCAGGAGCCTTTCAAGATATTGTGTTCGGACTACAAATCAAACTCTACTTTATCATATCTAACACTAACTCTGTAGCTTCGATAAAACTTTTAAATCTGTCTCACTTATCTAGCATCTGTTTTCGTGTATTCTTCTCGCGTATTCGTTTGTTCGGTTGGGTTACTCGTATGTGACATCGCCCCTCGTCCGATTTTTGGCATATCTTAATTTTTCATAATTATTAACCCTACTAATATCTAACTTTTTGATTTGATTGGGGTTTTCCGAGTTTTTCCCAATCCCTGGCAAAAAATGTTGGATCTGATTTTTATTTACCCCAGTTTGAATTTAGATAATTTAAATTTAAAAACATAAATTTCCCTTAATTTAATTTTAAATTTTAAATTCTAAAAGTTTTAATTTTAATTGAAATCATAATCAGTCGACTGCCTAGAGCCGACTTTAAATAAAGATATAAATATAAATAAATAAATATAAGTAAATAAATATAAATATATATAAACAGATTTTAAATATAAGTCAAACTGCGGTAAATAAAAATCAGATCCAACATTTTTTGCCAGGGATTGGGAAAAACTCGGAAAACCCCAATCAAATCAAAAAGTTAGATATAAGTAGGGTTAATAATTATGAAAAATTAAGACATGCCAAAAATCGGACGAGGGGCGATGTCACATACGAGTAACCCAACCGACCAAACGAATACGCGAGAAGAATACACGAAAACAGATGCTAGATAAGTGAGACAGATTTAAAAGTTTTATCGAAGCTACAGAGTTAGTGTTAGATATGATAAAGTACAGTTTATTGTAGTCCGAACACAACATCTTGAAAGGCTCCTGCAGGGCATAGTTCGATCTACAAAACGGTAGGGTTAGTGGTGAAAAAGATGGCATATTAAGTAACTTAAGCCTACCAGTATAGGGAGGGAGTCTTACATTTTCATCCCAATTAGGGACACATAAGGTAAACATTGTAAAGTTTTTTTGTACAGATTCAATGCGGTCCTTATAAACAGACTATTAAGGACACCAAACGCATGGTCCGTATTCAAGGATTGGAAAAATAAGTGAGGTATAGAGGGTTTTTGTTAAATAAGGATCGGAAAACTCATTTGACCATTTTTTTTGCCACGATAGCCAGCGATTTATCACTTACCTACACTGTAGAAAAGACAGACATACCGGTTTAATGCTTTCGGAATCAGTTAATAATAGAATAAAGTAAACTGTTTCAGTTAGAACGATTACACAGGCCCTCAAAAAAAAAGTTTCATGATCTGGGTAAGCGGGATATGCAGTTATATGTATTTTGGGTCGCTGAATTCGAATCCGAGGTTAGAATTTCGCCATCACGTCTGGACTTCAGCATAACCTCACAAAACTAAAAAGCCTTAAAATATCCCTCAAAAGATATAGAATTATGATCTGAGCATGCAATATATGCTTTTACATGTATTTTGTCCTTCTACGTCCGAATCCAAAGTCAAAATTTACGCAGCACATCTGAGTTTCGACTTAACTTCAAAAAACTCTAAAACTCTAAAAATTTTTGAAGACTCAAAAAATAATGGGGGATCATGATCGGGTCATGCGATATATGTTTCTATATGTTTTTAGACCTTCTGAATCCAAATCCAATGTCACAACCACCATATTACGATTTTCAACCTAACCAAAAAAATTTTTGGAAACTTCCAACATTTTTAACCTTTTTTTCGAGTTTTTTGAGGTTAAGTCGAAACGCTGATGTGCTACGTAAATTTTGACTTCGGATTTGGACTCATGTAGAGAATGTGTGATGTGGTAAGGTAATATGCAGTCAACGCAATTTTATACGAACTACCAATATTGGCATTTATTCAGCATAATTATAGTTAATAGAGACAGATCTCATGGTAACCGACATCTTTGACACAAATAAGCAAGGAAAAACTACTATCACAGAACACAATAGATCCTTTAGAGCCGCTCAAGAAAACGTGAAACAAATTCTACAGTATTTTTTCCCTCCCCAGAGTCACATAATCGACTTTATTTCGTGGCTTAATGAGTTGTTTCCCTTAGGGGTCAAAAGGCGTTACCCCCAGTGCGTGTGCTTGGCTTCGCTCACGGAGTGATTTGAAAAATTCCAAGAATTGATCCTCAGAAACTACAAAACGAGGTGGGCAGTAGACTGCGGCCAGAGTGACGGGGCTGTTGGGCAAGTTCGAGCTTATGCCGTGAAACGCCATTCGCGTTCCACATAGTTATTTGAAGTGGAGACATTAAATATGATTTTGATGACACGAGAAGCTGTATCAGCATATTTTGGTTTCGCATAAGCTCTTGCATTGTCGTTTGCATGATTGTCATAAATTCTTTTAGGGTTTGCTGGAGTGAGATCATCATCGTTTCAATGCCAGTTGATACATGCTGTGTTTGTCGTTCAAAGTAGTTATTTTCTGTTCGACTTTTGTGTTACCGGATTCACAGATTTAATTGCCGATTTTAAGGTACTAGGGAAGGAAACGCTAGGATTGGTAAGATGTGAAGGAGGGGGTGCCGTGTAAGAGGGGCCCGATTGTGGCGGAGTGTGATTGATGTGGGTGGCCTGAGCTCGTGTTGATTCTTCACGT
>JAEIGL010000191.1:0-28868 GCA_018903715.1 Zaprionus davidi
AGTATGGTGGAAGGCCACAAAGAAATCCACATACCTCCTAACAATGGAGAGGGTACAAAGACGGGCACTGATGTGCATTACCGGGGCACTGAGATCTACTCCAACAAAGGCCTTGGAGGTGATACTTGGAGTTCTCCCCATCGACATTCAGGCCAAACTGCTAGCACAAAAGACCGCACAACGTCTCTGTGCTAGCGGCAATATGGCCCTCGCAAACTACGGGCATGGTGAAGTAGGAGGAGAGTCGCTCAATAGCACGGACTATGTGACCCCAATAAACAACTTCTCCAGAACGCCCACTCTAATAGGACATGAAGATTGGAAAATCGGCATGGACGAAAACGCAACAAAGCTATTTACGGACAGATCAAAAATGGAGACCGGCGTAGGCGCCGCGGTCTACTGTGCAGACCCGCCCATTCAAATGTCGTATAAGCTGCCATATTACTGTAGCATCTTCCAAGCGGAGGTCTTCGCTATAAAGAAGGCTGCAGAACTTGCGACAACGCTCAACAAGGATCGGGTTAACATTTTTGTCGACAGTCAGGCGGCTATCAAATCCATGCAATCCTACGTCATCAGCTCCAGAAGTGTACTGGCAAGCAGGGAAGCATTAGATGCATTAAGCATCCGCTCGAAGGTGCGCATCTTTTGGGTTCCCAGTCACCAGGGCATTGACGGAAACGAGATGGCAGACAGGCTAGCGAAGGAAGGTGCCGAATCTAGACAACTGACAATTGAAGACCTGAAGATACCGCTACAATCGATAAGCCACAGCTTAGAAGAAAGCGCTGCAACATGAAACTGACCCAATATGTCATTCAGCTCCAGAGAAGAGACTGTAGAACAATGACGGGTATACTCACGGGACATTGCCTGACCGCAACGCACGCCAAGAAGTTGGGCATTACCGACAACGAAGAATGCAGGAAATGCAAGGTACCAGGAGTACAAGAAACTCTGGAGCACCTCATCTGCGCCTGCCCCGCACTCATGACCTCGAGAGCGAAATGCCTTGGAAGCCCCTTGCTTGCATCGCTGAGAGAAGCAGCGGGCCTGGCACCCCAAAAACTCCTGGCTTTTGCCAAACTAACCAGCATACTAGACTGGGATAATTAAACCGATAAATTAACAGCCTCCATCACTTATCCAGCAACACTAAGGATCATACTGATCTATGTGAGGCCCCCACTTGGGGGCCTGCCGATATAACCTAACCTATGCCTGTGGTTAGAGAAGGAGGGTTTGCTAAGGACCCTCCATTCCGTGACTTCGGTATTTGTTCCAGACGCGAGTGTTAAGTCTATAACGCTAGATGAGGTGGGACCTACGTATGTGGGTTCCTCTCCCCTATTAGCGATCTTAATATTATATTTTAACAAGAAGTCTAACAGTGACTCACCCCTATTGTTGACGTCCTTGCAGCCCCATAGGATGTGATGCGCATTAGCGTCGGCGCCTATCACTCTTCTGGCTCACCTCCCGGATCAGACGCTCCGTTTCTTCTGTCGGCGATTCCCTGTCGTGCGCTAGATAGCAGGACGCCATCAACATGGGTTCGTCCTTGCTTCCCTCTAGTACTATCACCGTGATGTCGTCTGTGCTGTAATTAGTCATAAGGTAAGCATAGATGCCTTTTCTTACCAGAATTGCAGTTCTAGCTTTACTTACGGTAGTTGAATAGAAGATGGAGTAGTTGTTCGACCCTAGCGGCGATCTTGTTGCCCGATGCGATCCAGGGCTCCTGGACTAGGGCCACGTCGACGGACTCCTCCTCCAGGGTTAGGAGGAGCTCCGCCGACGCCAACTTGCTCTTATGGAGATTTAACTGAAGGATCCTTAGCTTCATGGCTATTTTCGGTCTCCTTCAGCTTGGATGGGTTGGCTATTATGGTCAGGTCACCATCCTCCTCCGCTTCGTCCTCTATATCGAGGCAATTGGCTGCGTCTGTGAATGCCTCGAGGTCTTTTTTGACCTCGCCGACCTCTAGCGTGTTGGCATTTGTGTCGTTCGGGTGGCGCTTTTTAAGTCGTAGGTAGACGATGCCTACTCCCCACGCCATCTTCCCGAACCTCGGGTATAGCATATCCTCGGCCTCCTTGTTGATTTGGAGGACCATCTGTTGGCCATTGCCTTGCGGCTTGCCAACGTGGAGTACCGTCTAATCAGCGGTAGGCACGTCCGGATTCTGCCATCTAAGCAGTTTGAGCGCCTGGTCCTTTGGTACGACCCTCGGGAAGAGTACCTTCGCTTTCGGTATTGACGGAATACATGTTCTGTCAACTACCTCCAGCTTAGCACCTTCCCAGAGGGAACATCTGCCTTGTCTTGGTCTTCGGACCTCTGCCTTTTGGTGAGCAGCAACTCCTCTACCATATTGGCTAGAAGTTGCCTTCATCGCCATTTTGCCCTCGAAGTGTTTGCGGCCCTCTTTAATCTTCTCTTCGGCCCACTCCAGCTTTTTACTCTCCTCGGGGGTCATTTTCTTGCTGCCAGCGAGCCGAGATTTGATTTTAAGAGCCGCTTTGTACTGGGCTTTATGCCCTCCTTCGTCTTTTTGGGCTCTTCCCTACTAGGGGAGTTGGAACCCTTGACTGGGGAGCGCAAGAGGCTATCCTCCACCTCAGCACTTATATCGTTGCATTGAGGGTCGCTGTCCGTGTCTGCGTGGACTCTGGTACCGCGCCACATCTTGGCATTTTTGGAAGTTGAGGCAGTAGTTGTACAACTATCCTGGCCTGCTCCCACCAGTACAGAGGTGTGACCGCTGGCGACACGTAGAGGGGTGTTCACCCCACCGTGCCCGCCGGTGGTAGCAGTCACGCCTTCCACCGACGTTTGGGCTGACATCCCAGCCCGAGTTGTATCCTTTGAAGACTCCATCGACTCCATGTTGGTTAATTTTATTCTTGGGAACCACCCCATAGCATTTTAGGCCTATCTGCCAGGCACCTCTGACCATGGCTTCGGACACCACAGCACCAGACTTTTATAGTCCGCATGTTGCTGAGTCCTCGCCTCAGCTGGGCCGTGTATTGGCCCGAGCAACAGGACAGTGTTTGATTCTGGAGTTTGAGTCAATACACAGCCCATTGCCCAGCCAGCACCCTCGTGGAGGGTTCAGTCAAAGGGTTTTCGCCAACCTTTTTAGTTAAACATTATAAACATAATTAATTTATTTATAATTAGAATAGATAGAATTAATTGTCTGAACATGATACTATTACAAAGTAGCGCAAGAGTGTTGCAACAATTTATTCTTCCTTTTCTTTTTCTACTTAATTCAAATATTTATTTTTCCTTTCAGGTATTAACTTTCGATTTAGATAATAGGAGTCTAGATATATGTTAGGTATATGTTCATTTCAGAATTTAAAGTTTCATTTTCAAATATCAAGTTTCAAGAAAAATAGGACAATACATTTATAATAATGCATTTCCTCTTCATTATTTCTTTTACTTTCCTCGTTATTTTAATAGATTTAAGTTACTAATGAATGGGCCAGTGAATTGAATAATTAACTTAGTAAATCATATCGTGTGCAATAATATTTTCTTCCACTTACCCCGACAAGATCCTTGGTACCAAGTTGCTGTACGGTGTGTGTTGCTGTTTTGTTACAAGATAATAATATTTATGGCACACACATAATTATCAATTCACTGATAAGGAGCTGATCTTATAATTTTTCTATATTCGTATTTCTTTATACGTGATCAGTAATGCATACTGCATTTGCCTAATGGCCAAAGAAAGTGTTTAAGAAACTTGCCAACAGTGAAGAGGAAGACAAATTATTCAGCCTATTTCAGAAATTAATTTTTTGACTTTCTTTGGTTTAGTAATTTTTTTGTAAATTCGATTTTAAATTTTTAACCATTCGAGAAGGGTGAACGCACGAGTTTAACAATTTGTTGATTAATTTGTGTGTGATATGAGTGTGTGTGATTGATTAATTTTTTTACATTTTTTTATGTGGGTGTGTGTCATTTCATAATTTATCTTTTTTTCACTATTCACTTTATCTATTCTGCGCCCCAAACTGGTCGATGCAACTATAGATGATGGCGTCCCAAATTTTTCAATAAATGCCTCGGACATTCCCCCGATTATACCACAAAATGAAAATGTGGAGGAGCACTAATCTATATTTTAATTGAATCGCCATTTGGCAGACCGTTAAAATTCTTAATAGACAGCGGATCAAATGTTTCATTTATTAACCCACACTTCGTACCCCTAAGCAAACAACAAAATTTACAGCAGCCAATGCAAGTTAAAACAGTCCTAAAGACACATAATATATACAAAAAAATTACGTACAAACTATTCAAGGAATTCAAGCAAAGTGGCGAATTCACCTTTTTCTTATTTACATTCCACGCATTTTTTGACGGAATCATCGGAATAGACCTTTTCACGTTTTTAAACGCAAAAATTGATATCGAAAATCTAATTTTAGTAACCCCCAATACAAAAATCGAGATACTTCAAAGAGAAAAGACATCAGAATCCCCAATAAAACTAGATGCAAGGACAAGAACTTTAGTAGAAATACCAGTAACACAAAGGGAAGGAGAAATATATATAAACGAAATAGTAATACAGGAGGGAATATATATTAACGAGGGCATTTACAGAACAAATAATTACACAGCCAAAGTAGAAATAATAAACGAAACCGATCAAGACAGAATGATAAATGCTAATTATCCGATACAGGTAGAAGTATATAACGCAGAGAGTTTAACAGAAATAGACACGGCAAAATAGTGAAATAGTGAAAAGAACGACAATAGAGTTAGACTCAACATAAGAACAGAACACCTTAACAAAGAAGAAAAAGCTAAAATTTTAGAAGTTTGTTAACAATATAGAACCCTATTTATAACTAAGGGGACCAATTGTCAGTAACAAAAGGAACAAAGCATGATATTAGACTATCAGACGAAGAACCCATATTTGTAAGACCATTTAGGTACTCTAATCAGAAATAGTCGCTCACCAATGGAGTGCAACCGTTTGGTTGGTACCCAAGAAAAGCGACGCCTCTGGACAAAGTAAATGGAGGTTAGTCGTAGATTTCAGAAAATTGAATGAAAAAACAATTAAGGACAAATACCCATTACCATTAATTGACGATGTACTAGATTCGCTAGGAAAAGCAAAATATTTCTCTACGTTGGGCTTAAAAAGCGGGTACCATCAAATCGAAATAAACCCAAAAGACAGAGAAAACAGCTTTCACGGCAGTAGGAGGGGATTTTGAATTCTTGAGAATGCCATTTGGGTTGACATAGCAGGAAAATATTGTTTAGTGTATATGGACGACATCATAATATACTCGGCGTCGCTCCAACAAAACATTCAAGATCTAAAGGTTGTATTCAAAAAACTAAGACATTTTGAGTTTAAAAATTTAAAAATTCAGCAAGACAAGTCAGAGTTCTTAAGAAAAGAGATAGACTTTTTGGGTCATAGTGTTACGCCAGAAGGCATAAAACCGAACCCCAAATAGATTGAAGCCGTAAATAAATTCCCATTACCCACGACAAGAACACACATAAAATCTTTTATCGGACTCGTAAGCTACTATAGAAAATTTATTAAGGATTTAGCTAAAATAACTAAACCACTGACGAACCAACAAAAAAGAAAGAAAACCGTAGAGATATCGGAAGACTATAAAAACGCATTCGAACATGCAAAAACATTACTTTGCAACGACCCAATCTTAACATATCCGAATTACGAACAACCATTCCTTCTAACTACAGATGCAAGCAATTATGAACTAGGTGCACTATTATCACAAGGTCAAGTGGGAAAGGACAGACCAGTAGCTTAAGCTAGTAGAACATTAAACGATACGGATACTAACTATTCAGCGTCTGAAAAGGAAGTGCTAGCAATAGTATGGGCCGTCAAACACATTAGGCACTACTTATACATTAACAACAGCAAAAATAACCCAAAATTAATAAGATGGCGATTAAAGTTAGCCGAGTATGAGTACGACATCGTATATAAAAAAGGCAATCTTAACACGAATGCTGACGCATTAAGAAGAATGCAACCGGAAATATTCATGGCAGATACAGAATCGACAAAAGCAACAAATGGAGAAACAGCACAAACTGCAGAGGACACAAGCAACATACAAACCACGGAAAAACCTATGAATGATTTTAAAAGTCAAGTGGTATTGAAGGTAGGAGATAGAACAAATAGCACGGTAGAGATCCCATTTAAGTCAAAAACTCGGACAACGTTTTCAGACAAAGAATTCACTGAGGACAATATTATTAGGATTTTAAAAAATCTTGAAACCTGGACGAACTACAGCGGTTATGGCGAATAACCACATTTTTCAGATAATACAAGAAACGTACAAAACTTATTTTTCGGAACAAAGATACACAATCTTAAGAGCAACTATATTACTAAATAAAATTTACGAACAGAATGACCAAACAACGTTAATAATCACAGGGGAATAGACGAAACGACGCTACATTTAAAAAAAACACCATTACTTCATGAAACAGACTATATCCAGAATAATTAATGATTGCGATATATGTCACACAACGAAATATGATCGCAACCCACAAAAATTGAAATTTCCGTTACCAGAAATCCCAGCACTTCCGTTAGATATTGTTCACATCGATCTGTATTTCATCAACAATAAAACCATGCTAACGATAATAGACAAATTTTCCAAATTTGCTGCCGTATATACCATTTCAAGTAGGGATTCTATTTATATCACAAAACAGATCAAAACTTTTATTTGTAATTTCAGAACACCCAGGAAAATCGTCTGCGACCAAAGTGCGGAGAGAATAGAGTTATCTCTTCAAAGACTTCTGTAAGCAATTTAGCATTGACTTACATTTCACATCATTCCAACAATCGAGTAGCAATTCAACAGTAAAACGGTTACACTCAACGCTTACCGAAACCTATAGGATTATTTATAAAGTCAGGAAAGACCAGAAGTTAGAATGCGAACATGACGAAATTATGTCAGAAACGTTAATAAAATACAACAATGTCATTCATTCCGCGACAAAATTAACGCCATATGAATTATTCACAGGAAAGACACACATTTTTAAAAGAACGATCGAATATTCAGACTAACATTATTATTTACAAAAACTTAAAGAATTTAAAACAAAATTATACACCCAAGTACAGACAGAAATGACAGCAAATGCAAAAGAAAGAATACAGAAACTGAATGGAACAAGAACAGACCCCATACCGTTAACAGCAGAAGATATAGTATTTAGAAAAGAGAACCGAAGAAATAAGAACACCAAGATTTTCAAAACACATAGTTAGGGCGGAACGGAATGACTTTTGAATCAAAAAAAAGGACAAAGGGTCCATAAAGAAAAAATAAAAAAGAAAATTAGAGATAGGCAAAGAGTTTAGTAAGTCGAAACAAAAATATAATAATAAGTACAAACAAATGAACATGAACAAATAGCTATAAGTCGCACACTTATTGTACTCAATTTCCATAAATTACACGAATACAGAACACACAACACAAGTATATTGTTACCCTCTAAGCCACGGTTGGTAACGAGGGCAGACATTACTTGCACATGCCGACAATACTTGCACATGTGATGCACTTGCCGACAATACTTGCACATGTGATCCATAAGTGGGGCAAACCTTGGATTGTAGATCTACTATAACGTTGCCCAGCGAAGCGTTTGTGTAACGCGTTAGAGCAAGTCGATCACATGCCCGAATCTCGGTGGTTGGGCTCTCAGCCAATCACGCAGGTACCACTCGATGATGCACCAAGTTGCATCTACGATCTCGTATAACTAATGATGCAGTTCATATCACCACCTTCAATATGAATTCATTAACATCATCTGTTCCTTCCCATGAGGTCAACACAAGTACTTGGATCAACAATCGAGCATTTAAACAGGCGAACGAATACCCATAGGAAACAATGGGCTTCAAGCACTTAACACCCTTTTTGGTTGGGTCGTTATCGGCTCTTGTGACAACGTCCAGGACACGACGATGACTCATCAGCACTGCATGCTCAATTGGACTTGGATTCATTGGTTCGATCATTTATGGAAATGGACAACATTAATTCAAGCAAATGGACGATCGATGCATGTGATCCAACCGAACAGCATTTTGTGGCGTCTCATAAACGCAATAACGAGGGTGTGTACATAGTGGAGTACTCCTTCAAGGCTGATGCGCTACCTCTTCATAATTCAATGTTGACACAGGCAATTAAACGATTTGCATCACAAGAAGGCAAGTTTAGACGTTACCCAGATCTGCACAACCAGTATGTTGATTTTATGAAGAATTATTTTGAACGGGGACACATGGAAAGCAAGAGTCTTGACAAGTGCGTTTACCTTGCTCACCATGCTGTCATTAAACCAGAAAGCACGACTACCAAGTGCCGAGTGGTCTTCGACGGCTCGGTTAAGGATAACACAGGCTTCTCACTCAACGATCGGTTGCACATCGGTCCACCAATTCAACTAGACCTGTTTGGAGTTTGTCTGAGACTTCAAAAACATTGCTGCATAGTCTGTGCTGATATAGAGAAGATGTTTCGAGGCATTCAAGTATCAAAGTCACATACGGATTTGCAATGCATAGTGTGGCGTGAAGACGAAAGATTTCACTTCGACACTATCGTTAGTTGACTGTCACATATGGATGTGGGAATACAAATTAAAGTTTATTTGTTGATTTCATTTGCTTAACACTATGAGTATTTTAACATGTAATACAAGTTTTAAATAAAGTTACTGGGGCAAAACAAACGACTTCGAGTTTTGAGCAATTCAACACTCCGAATAAAATTATGCGCACGTCTTTTCAATTCAACAACTTCTCTCTCTGTGTCGCGTGATCTTCTTCTCTTTTCTTACTTAAACTTTAAAAAAACCATTCAAAGCGAACAATCGTTTAAAAACTGTCGATGGGTTCAATGATGTTGCATCGAGGAGGGTACGCTGTTACAGCGATACTATCCCAATCCTACATTCGGCTATCCTGATAATTCATTCGTCCCGAATGAACCCCATTTTTTCATAAATTCTGCTGCAGTGGTTGTTGTTTTAGGCCCTTCTTGATTACCTACTTTTTCGACTCCAAAACGTCCATGTTTCATTACTTTTATGACTTTATAAGGTCCTAAAAACTTAGCTCTAAGCTTCATAGCTCTTCCATACTGTGTTCTTTTGATAGCCACAAGTTCTCCTACTTTATACATATTTTCAACTTTTCTTTTTTCATTAAAACTAATTCTATTCTCTTGCTGGACTGTCTCTATGTTTTCCTGCGCTTTTTTCCGAGTTTCGTCTCGATCATCTATTAATTGATCTATTTCTAAATCCTCTAACAGTTTCCGTAAATCATCGTCTTTTTGCGCATATTTAACCCTGTCAAAATTTTTAAAGGTGTGTATTTAGTTGTCCTTGGCTTTGTGTCATTCAGTACTTGCTGTATTCTGTCTACGTGATTGTACCAATTCGAAGGATTACTGTGACATAACTTTCCTAACATGGGAATAACGATTTTATGAATTCGTTCCACTTGTCCGTTTCCCCTAGGCATTCCCGTCGTTATATGAAGCAACTGAATTCCCTGATCTGTGCAATAATCTCTGAATCCCGTAGATGTGAAAGCGCTGCCCCTGTCGGTAACAATTCGTCGCGGATTCCCAAAAATAGTAGCTTGCTTGCTTAGTCGAATTATAACCTCCTCAGTGCCTGTCGATCGAGTTGGATATAGCCATACGAACTTAGTAAACCCATCAACTACAGCTAATATGTGATTATACTTCTTCTTTATTTCCGTCAATGGTCCTACGTGGTCTATGTGATATGTACCAAGAGGTTCTTGTGCTTTGTCGATTGGTGTCAACAATCCCTCTTTTTTGCCTCGCTTTGAGTCTATTATCAAGCATTCAATACAACACTTGACAAACTTCTCTACTTTCGCAAGATTTTTCATATAATAGGATTTTTCAATTAATTCTCTCGTTTTTTGAGCTCCATAGTGACCTTCTCTATGTACGATCCCTATTATTTCTTCATGCATTAGTTCTGGAACGACTAATAATTCTTTAACAGCATCTTTATAGAGAATACCATTCGCTAGAAAGAAATCATCGTACCTTTCAGAAAATTCTAACACTTTTTTGACAGCTCTGATCCACTCATCATTATCTTGTGCTTCCTTTAAACGGTACTTTGTCGAGTCTTCGATTAAAAAACAGTTCAAACGACTTAATGCATCTACGTGTCGCATCTGACTGCCTGACCTATGCTGCACCGAAAACTTAAACTCTTGTAAAAACATAGCCCATTGTGCTACTCTGGGAGGAACATCGTCTCTTCTTAGAGTCATTGCGAGCGCATGACAATCTGTTACTATTGTAATTTGAAGTCCCAGCAGATAAATACGCCACTTCTTTATTGCGTTTACCACCGCCAATGCTTCCAGCTCATACGCGCTATACTTCTCCTCAGCCGGAGTGGTCTTTCTGCTCATGAACTCGACAGGATGAAACAACTGATCCTCAGAGTCTTTCTGCATAAGCATTCCGCCAAATCCGTATTTGCTTGCATCTGTATGGACTTCTGTAACAGCGCGCGGATCATACATTCTCATCACCGGTGCTGTGACTAACAAATTTTTCAGCTGGTTAAAGCTTAGCAAACACTGTTCGTCTAATACTATATTCCCACCATTAATCGTCTTACTTTCTTTCCTTAATAAGTCACTTAATGGTTTTGTAATTAAAGCGTATCCTTTCATAAAACGGCGTAAATAAGATGTCAAGCCTAAAAATCTCTCGATCGCTTTTCTATTTTGAGGAATAGAAAAATTTACTACTGCCTTTATTTTATCTTCGGTGGGTGCAATAGTTTCATTCTCTATTACATAGCCAAGAAACTGAATTTTCCTTTTTAAAATTTGAGCTTTCTCCCATTTAATCTGAAGTCCTGCAATAGAAGCTTTCTTTAAAACTTCTTTTAATATTTGCAATCCACTTTTCTCGTCTTTTGTTGGAATAACTATATCGTCCATGTATACGACTATCTTTTTTTCATTTATTAACTCTCTAAGTACTGCACTGACGTAACGACAGAACACTGCAGGCGAGTTGCTTATACCAAAGGGCACATGCGTATACTCGTACTGCCCATTATGTGTTACGAATGATGTGAACTTCCTTGACTCTTTTTCGATAGGTACATGAAAAAGTCCATTGGCCAAATCTAACGTGGAAAATACTTTAGCGCCCTGAAGCCGATCAAGCACGTCGTCTATCAGAGACATCGGGAAATTGTCACGCTTTATTTTTAAATTTAATTTTCTGTAATCGCAACAGAAACGCTTTGACCCATCCTTTTTCGTTACTAAAACCACTGGAGAAGCATACTCGGAACAATTATATCCTCTTCAAGCCAATTTTGAACTTGTCTTTCAATAAAACACTTGTTTTCATAAGACACCCGACGCGGACGTTGAAAAACAGGTACATCGTCTTCTAAAATAAGCTTCATCTCAACTGGTGACTTAATAAGTTTTAAAGGCTTGTATTTTTCAATTATTTCCACCACTTCGCTTTTCTGACTTTTCTGTAAATGATTTAGATCAACTAAATCAATTACAGAGCTCTCTTCCAACATCTCTTTCACGCACATACTCTTAAATACCTTTATAGAATCAACGTTAGTTTCTCTTTCTATAAAAACTACCCCATTGGTGCTAAATAATATATCCACTTGACTTAAAACGTCGTTTCCTATAATGGCAGCATACTCTAACTCTCTTTGTTTCACTACATGAAAAGTTACAGTAATTGTTGTTTTATCAACAAAAAGTTGTAAATTAAAACTACCAATAGTCACTACTGCACCTTGGCCAATTCCTTTAAGGTGTTTAATTTCCTTCCTCAGTTCAGCTCTTTTGAATTTTTGAAACAAATCCTCTCTCATTAAACATACATCGCACCCAGAATCAATCATTGCAGCGAACGAGATATCTGAGGCAACAAAAGTTTTATAAATCAGACAATCTCTATGTGACTTTACTTCTAAAACATTAGCCGCCTCTGTTTTAATAGGGACTGCAGTTTTATTTTCGGGACATTTTGTAGAAATATGACCGCTCTTTCTGCATTTAAAACAAACTATGTCTTTCTTGCAATCTCTTGCAATGTGCCCCTCTTCTGCACACTTAAAACATTTCTTTTCGGTCACCTGTTTCCTTTTCCCTGTGCCCTCCTTGTCTCTAGATTTATTTGCATCATGTTCATGCCTGTTAACACCTTTAGCTCTAATTTTTTCGTAAGTTCCGATTTCTTTCTTCAATTCTTTTAACGTTTCTGCTCTGTACAGACCAGCTTTGTTCAATTTGCTGTCAGGAATGCCTTCAACAAAGTACAAAATTAAGCTTTCTTCTTCTAACTTTATAGGCTTACTAATTTCCATCAGGCTATACAGGAATTCCATGCAGGTTTCATTTTGTGTCTTCTGTCGTTCTCGCAACATTCTATGGATTTCTGCAGAACATAACTCTTTCCCAAACTCACTCTTTAATTCTGACTTTAGTTTAGTCCAGCCTTGTACACCTGATAAACTTCTAATATAAAGCTTGGCTGCTCCATTTAATAGTTGTTTACAGTAAATGTATTTTTGTAAGTCATACCACCCCACTGTTACCGCCACGTCTTCGAACTCGTTTAGCCAATGGTTTACATCTTCCTGTGCTAACCCCGCGAAAGAAGAAATGCTATCCTTTATATCGCCTAGCGTAAACCTTGAACAAGTGTTATTGTTCACTTCATGGTATTCACTATTTGAACTAGTCGAACCAACGTCGTTTGCAACATCATCGTCCAATTCGGTCACATCAGCATCACTCAAACCAAAATGTTCAAAAAGACGATCTTGCAACATGCTCTTTCTACCTTCCGTGCTTAGACATAACTCACTCAGTTTAGCCTTCAACAAGGGTACTGTTTAATGACAAAATCGATCTCGTGTCCATTGTTTTGCTCCTAGATGAAATCTACAGTGTTACAAAAACTGAATTAAAAATATATTCCTTGGAAATAATTGGAGTCAAAAATAAAAGAAAAAATTATATTATATTATGCCTGTTCGACGCCACGTGTTTGTCGAATTTCCGTCCTTTTCTTGCAGCTCTCCGTTAGTCAACACTTATCCCAGCTTTAGATATATTGCGCTTGTCGGTTTTTACCAACACTGGATCTCGAACAACTTCTCGATCCCTCGATGCCTCAGCACGTGATCGCACCGAAGATGCGCCTTTGTTGTTGTACTGCTTTGTAGTTTCCAACTGTAGTTTTTTGAGTTCCACGTCTACGCCCTCTTAGCGTCCTAATGCCCACCTCTGTGCAAGCAAAAGTTACGTTTCGCTCAACTCTTCCTGTATGCGTCTTCAATATCAATGTGCACTCGCTGCACACTCTTCTATTTGCCTCTATGCAACAGAAGACTTGACTCGCTTGTTCCCTCGTAGCTTTAGCACACAGCAATTTCGTCTAGCCGGCGCCAAAAATATTCTGCGTCGTTGTATTTTTTGCACCACTTTGCAGCCGTCTGCTGCTTTGTCGCTCTAGTCGTACTCTTCACTCTTGTGTATGTATGTCCAAAACGTTGCTTCTTGCGTCCGTTAAATCTTGAAATGCACGCTCATAATTTGTTCCGTGTTAAAAAATGACGCAGTTTTAAGAATTTCACAACTGACCACTGATTTTTGCTACTTCAGTTTTCACTCTATTTGATTGTTTAATTACTGTTTACTCATTTACCACATTATCGTGTACTTTGTTTAAAAAAATTTTTGAAATCATTTCGCGGACGAGCCCCCAAAATTTGTGGGAATACAAATTAAAGTTTATTTGTTGATTTCATTTGCTTAACACTATGAGTATTTCTTCTCTCTCTGTGTCGCGTGATCTTCTTCTCTTTTCTTACTTAAACTTAAAAAAAACTATTCAAAGCGAACAATCGTTTAAGAACTATCGATGGGTTCAATGATGTTGCATCGAGGAGGGTACGCTGTTACAGCGATACTATCCCAATCCTACATGGATTAGCACCGTCACCCTTTTTAGCGGTAAGAGTACTAAAGCAACTCGTTGAAGATTATCGATAGGAGCATCCCTTGTCTGCGCACGCTCTATTACACGATACGTATGTAGACGAGCGGGAGCCGATTCTGTAGAGGGTCTACTCAAACTAAAGGACGAACTTGTTTGCTTGCTAGCCAAAGCCAAATTCAATCTTCGGAAGTGGAGCTCTAAGCGGATGAAGACCAGCCTGTATCTCACTTGGTCAAAATCTTGGGATTGCTGTGGAGTTTAAGATCCGATAACGTCGGCATAAAGCTTAATACCTTTGACACTGATCGCGAGCCAACTAAGCGCACCCTTTTGTCTGAACTGTCAAAGATCTACGATCCGCTGGTATTTGTGGCACCAACAACTGTAATGCTGAAAATACTCTTCCAAGTATGTTGACTGACTTCCCTCGACTGAGAGGATGTGCTCACTGGAACTATATTAAGGCGTTGGCTTATTTTGATTTATTATCGAAGTGTCGGATTCCTCGATACATTGCTAGGCCAGCACACGCTATTGAATTACATGGATACGCAGATGCTTCATCGCAAGCATTTGGAGCTGCTGTTTACAGTCGTGTCGCAATAGAAACTGAAATCGTGGTTACTATGATCGCTGCCAAAACTCGTGTTGCTCCAATTTCAATACCTCGACTTAAATTAAATGCTATTAAATGTTATTAACGCTCATCAAGGAATCTTTAACCATTCCACTCGCTAGCATCGACTGCTAGAGCACCACCGCGTAAATGTGCAACAGGACAGCAGAAATCTTACAGGATTATCCAAGGAGCTGTTGGCATCAAGTAAGGTGATTGTGCATCGCGAAGATTATTGCCTTCCTAGCTACTTGAACACGGTTTATGGTGGAGAGGTCCACCATGGCTCTCACAACCTCGTCCAGAATGGCGATCTGAAAGAAAAGGATATGAATTCGACGTACTTTCCTTCGCTGCAGTGGAAGAAAAACCACAACAAACCCTTGTTATTGCACAAAATCCTGAATTGAAGACGTTCCTCAATTTGTTGAGCAACAAGCTGTCATCATGGAGCCATCTTCTGCGGGTTACTTGCTATGTCTTTCGTTTCTTGCATCAACATTCCGCAAAGAAAAACGTTATAAATTAGACAACGGCGACAATTTGAAATATCCATATCAGGATTGGACACGAGGTAGAATCTTGACGGCAACTGAATTACATTATGCTCGGGACTATGAAGTACTCTCGAGAAGCAACGTTCTACAAACAAAATCGAATTTAATAAAGCTCGCACCATTTTGTGACCCGATTGGATTACTGCGAGTCGGAGGGCGCATTTTGAAATCCGAACTGAACTTCAATACAAAACATCCCATTCTCGTAGCTAATTAATTCATTATTTTCACAGAACTCAACTTCATTCCGGCGTTCAAACTACTTTTCATATCGTTCGACAACAATTTTGGATATTGGGAGCACGTAACTTAATCCGGAAAGAAGCCTTTCGTTGCAAGGAATGTTTTATGCAACACCGTAACACAGCACAGCAGCTACTGGCAGATCTACCTCTCCCTAGAGTTCATCAAAGTCCATGTTTTCAACACACTGGTAGTCAGCGATCTGACTACGAATGCGTTTATAGCCGCGTTCAAACGCTTTTGTGCACGAAGGAAGACTCCGACGGATCTTTACTCCGACAACGGAACTACATTCCACGGAGCCAAACGGGAGCTGAATACTATACGAGAAGTAGCTACAGCACATGCTAAGGATGAGCAACTAGCTAACTTTTTTGTCACGGAAGGACTCACTTGGCATTTCATTCCCCCGTACGCACCACATTTTGGTGGGTGACGGAATCGGGCGTGCGTTCAATTAAACTTCATTTGCGCCGAGTAGTAGGAGTAGCCGCTCTCACCTTTGAAGAGTTGTGTACCGTATTGACACAAATCGAAGCTCTTCTGAATTCACGGCCTTTATCACAATCTGGTGATGACAGCCTTGACACACTGACACCGGCATACTTTCTAGTGGGACAACCGAACACAGCTTTGCCAGAACACAGCTTTGAACACAAGCATTAATAGATTACAGCTTTGATAGATTATATAGATATATATAGGCTATGGTACAGGGATTCTGGAAGCGCTGGCATATGGAGTACTTGACGAGTCTGCAGAAGCGCAACAAATGGCAATTGCAATTCCCCAATCTATGCGTGGATACTCTTGTGGGTCTAAAGGAGCCCAATTTACCTCCATCCAAATGGCTACTGGGGCGCATTATTGAGGTTTATCCAGGAACCGACCACAAGATCTGAGTTGTAACGATAAAGACGGCACATTGAATATATAAGCGGTCTATTACAAAGATTGCACCGTTCCCAATTGACTGAACGCGGAGTTCAGGGGGGCCAGTATGGTTAGAAATAAGAACGTTTACTTATTGAATTTAAATTATGTTAAATTTCCTAGAAACATATGTTTTGTTAAGAGAGCAATGCAACTATGCTTCTGCTTTAGAATATAATTGATATCGATAAGTTTGTTACCGAAATCTGTGAATACTAGAAAAAGTCGGTCTTTCGTAAAGATGCTATGAAAAAGCTACGCGAAAATGAACTCGACAACATTGTATGGACACATTAAGAAATAAAGTGTGCAACCTAGAAAAAAGATAATTATAGTCCACTCTTTTGATTCGTTCATCAACAATGTATAACTATTATAATTTTATTGTCTTTCATATTGCATAATAAATATGAAGATAAAATAATGCAAATTTTTTTATTTTTATTGAAATTTAATTAAATAATGTAATTTGTTTGTAGCGGCTATATCACAGCCCGCTGGACTGTAATTTTAGTTTATTAGAATAAAAATAAAATAGAAATAATTAATAAAAGAAAATTCGCACCCGCCTCAACCGAGAGTTGAACACACACACTCTCTCACAGTCTTTTGAATTTGCCGTCCGACACTCTAACCACTCGGCCATTTACTCACTCCTTGGCTCATCGGCAAAGCTGCATCCTGAACCAATTTTGTTACCATACAATGCAAATAAAAAGTTTAAAATGCTGTTTCTCTGACGCTAGATTTGAATTTCGGTATGCTGCACAGTGGTCGAAAAGACTCATTTAGCGGTGTTTAATTCATATCTTTTGAGCACTTTTTTTAACTTGTTTGAATTTTTAAAATAGTTTTTATATGTTCCTTTAAATAAAACATTTTTTTAAACTCAAATATATATATTTTTTTTTAATTTTAAAAATTGGTTTAAATCACTTTTTTTTTTTTTAATGTTTTATATATTTAGTACATGGTTGAGAAAATATGACAATTTACTAATTTCATTTTCAATTTCCGCCCAGTTAAACGTTAAGATCTTACAAAGTAAAAAAATAAAAATATTTAGCAATTTTTTTCAAATTAAATTTTTACCTAACACAAGTTTGCAAAAGTCTTCATCAACATTATTTTCTCTATTTTCTTGGCTCAAACTATTTTAAATAGAACGCAGGGATTCTATTAATGGATCGGAGGAACATAACAATCCATGAATTAAGTCTTCCATTGTATTTTTCATTGATGTCTTGCGTGTATGGTGCTCACGAAAGTTGCGTAGATCCATATTTCTAGCTTCTAGCGCTTCTTCTGACATTTGTCCGATTGGCAGTGGAGAAATTTTAATTCTGTCGGCTCCATGTATTAGGATTTTATGCACTGAGCACGGCATATAAAACCAGGGATATTTCTTGACAAATAACTCTGATGTTATTGAAGCATATTGCTTAAACGTTGGAATATTTATTTCCGACCCTGATCGATCTAAGAATAACATTAAATCTATAAATTAATTCTTGACAGACTCCAGTGATTTTGGACGCCAAATGTGGCTGCTGGAAAAAACGTCTTGCTGTGTTGCCATTATTGGTGTTTCCAGATGTAGTTGATTCCCCGCAGGACTTTAGTTTTTTTGCAACGTCTTCATTTGAAAGGAAACCAGCAAGCGCTGAAGCATTTCGTTTACCAGCTTTATACAAGCTACTTTTTGTTGCCACTATGAGCTCTTCACATGACGTTTGGTCCATAATGTCCGAAAATTTAACTAATTTTGTTTTAGTGGAACATTCTGTAAAGGGTTTTTCAGGCTTCCCAGGAGTCGATCGCGTATCAAAAGTAAAAGCGCTTCATTCAACCAGTTCATATTTTTGGTTTCAAATTTTTTCAAAATACTTCGGCTCTGCTTCCATTTTTGAACTAATTTTGCTACAAAATTGCTGATTTTTTTTCGTATGGCAATCACCTGTACTTCATTGAATAATTTGACATCAATAATATTGTCAAAAACATAACTTACAACGGCCTTGGTTTTTTTAATTGGCAAGTGCTCACTATGCCATATATGAAAGAGTACCCGCTTCTGTACAGACATGGTGCCTGGAAAGCATACTATTCTTAAAAGTTGACAAAAGTAGACAAAAACAATTGCCATTTCACGATCACAAAACATCATTCTAATTTTGAAAAATTATTTTGGACCGAATACCGGCGAATATTAGAAGTTCTGATCTATGAAAGTTGTAGGTTAGGCTAATTTAGGAGGTTAGAGTAGAGTAAACATTAACAAGGGTTTTAATCTCCAACATATAAACAGAGGCAACAAAGAAAAAATTTTGTCGTCACAACAAACCTTAATATTTATTAAAAACCAGTTTTTAAACTTTTTTTTTGCAAAATAAAATTTTGGTACAATTTTTACGACACGCTGCAAAAAGGAGGGAAAGCTCAGTGAGCTGCACGCTGAAACATATATTGACTTTGTAAGCTCACAGCCGATTGAATCGATAATATTAAAGAAAAAAGAGACTATCGATATACTCATTGAGATATAAGCACCCGACTAAGAAAAAATTTTATACATTTGAACGATTTGAAATTTCAATTAAACGACGCTAAATGGGCCATTTCGACCACTGTGTGCTGGCGTAAATTAGTTCTGCTTAACTATATATGTAAGTTTAAGTGAGTTTAATTCGTATTATATTTCACTTATTCACTTATTTATAGTCCGATTTAAATAAAATTTTCACACAACGTCCGTGGCAAGGTATTTGTCATTTAAGATATACAACTTTGGTTGTTGAACTAATATTGTAGTTATACCCTTCGTCCATTGAAAATGGTCAAAAAAGGGTATACTAACTTTGTGCAAATGAATGTAACAGGCATAAGGAGGCGTGGGAGACCCCATAAAGTATATATATTCTTGCTCAGGATCACAAGCCGAGTCGATTGAGCCATGTCTGTCTGTCTGTCCGTCTGTCTGTGTGAACGCACAGATCTCAGCTATTATAAAAGCTAGAGTTACCAAATTTGGCAGGAAGAGTCCTGTGTACTATAAGCAGATCAAGTTTATTTCAAATGTTAGGTGCCACGCCCACCGCCCCCACAAATCAATAATTTAATTTTTGAACTTAATTTGTAAGCGCTGTATAAAAGATACAACTTTCTCCAAATCACAATCCAATCGAACAATAAACACAGAAGTTATTTAAGAAAGTATGAGCATAAAACCAAGTGCTTCTGTCAGCTAACAAGGGAGGCGGCCGGGCGCGAAGCCCTAGCGCCATCTATCGGGATTAATTTCAAAGCATGTGTATATGCATATGTGTATGAATTTAACAAATTAAACTATACGAGAACATAGGTCGAAGGGTATCCCATTGTCGCGTTTTGCGCGACTGTTGCTCTCGTTTTTAAATAGTTATTACTGATTATCAGTGGCGGGAAGCGGCGTGTCCAAATTTAAAAAAAAAACTTTGAGACACTGCAATATATACGTATGTTGTCACAAAATTTGATGACTTTAGCTCTTATAGTTTCTGAGATCCAGGTGTTCACACAGACAGACAGACGGACAGACAGACATGGCTTAATCAACTCGGCTACTGATACTGATTCATAATAAGTATAGTTTATGGGGTCGGAAATGCCTCCTTCTGCCTGTTACGCAGATTTCCGTTTCGACAAACACAATAGACCATGAATTTTTTTAAAATCCATGGCCTAAATAATTGGTGGGCCCCTCGATGATTTCTAATGTTGATTCCACTAAGCATTCGAATATATAGAGTACTCAAACAGCGGAAAGTACTCGCCTGATGCTTTCGGTTTATTATGACCCCAGATTCCGAAGGGTTCCACGAGTGAGCGATCGGCTCTTTCTGTTAGCAACCCCGAAAAAGGACACACCGTCATCCACTCAGTCGCACAACGACTTCGAAACGATGAGCCCAGGTGTACTTCTTGATGCTGTGTGATCGTTTCAATGTGTGCGTTTATACAAGCTCGCTCGTTGCTTGTGAAGTTTGACAACAGGCAAATGCTTGGACCAGGGCGCTAGCAAACTGAAGACAATTTTGTGTTTCGGCATCGAGAGAGTTGAGAGACTAACGCACAGGGCTGACTTTACTTAATGAATATATATGTGTTTACTGGAGGAATTCCATTTTCCAAATATATTCCCGTTAAAAACCTTTTAATGTTTGTTAAAGCCAAACTTACGTTTACGATAGATTACGTCGTTTGTCTTCAAAATATTGGGAAGGACAGAATTTGAAAATCAATCAAAAACATTTTCGTGCTAATTTAAGCTAAAACGAAAGCAATAGTCGCGCAAAACGCGACAATGGGATACCCTTCGACCTATGTTTTCGTGTAGTTTAATTTGTTAAATTCATACACATATGCATATACACATGCTTTGAAATTAATCCCGATAGATGGCGCTAGGGCTTCGCGCCCGGCCGCCTCCCTTGTTAGCTGACAGAAGCACTTGGTTTTATGCTCATACTTTCTTAAATAACTTCTGTGTTTATTGTTCGATTGGATTGTGATTTGGACACTACGTAGATATTTCATTTTTGCTTAGTATATGTTAAAATCAGAAAGTTTTATCTTTTATACAGCGCTTACAAATTAAGTTCAAAAATTAAATTATTGATATGTGTGGGCGGTGGGCGTGGCACGTAACATTAGAAATAAACTTGATCAGCTTATAGTACACAGGAGTCTCCCTGCCAAATTCGGTAACTATAGCTTTTATAATAGTTGAGATCTGTGTGTTCACACAGACAGACAGACATTGCTCAATCAATTCGGCTTGTGATCCTGAGCAAGAATATATATACTTTATGGGGTCTCCCATGCCTCCTTATGCCTGTTACATACATTCTCACGAAGTTAGTATACCCTTTTTGTCCATTTTCAATGGTCGAAGGGTATAAAAATCCTAACGCTACAGTCAGGTGCTGACTGTACAAGGCCATGGATTATCATATTATACATGCTAAATAATTTAAAAATACTTAACTTTATTTATAAATAATTAATATTATTTATAGCTATTATAATTTGATTGTCTTTGATATGAAAACAAAGTAATAAAAATTTTTTTATATATTTTATTGAAATTTAATTAAATAATTTAATTTGTTTGACTGTAACTTTTCTTTTAGTTTATTAGAATAAAATAAATAAACAAAATAAAATAAGAAATAATTAATAAATGAAAATTCGCACCCGCCTCAACCGGGAGTTGAACACACGTACTCTCTCGCAGCCGTCCGCCACTCTAACCACTCGGCCATTGCCTCACACCTTGACCCATCGGCAAAGCTGCATTGTGAACCAATTCTGTTACCATACAATTCAAATAAAAATTTAATAAAATGCTTTGTGTCTGACAGTAGATTTGAACTTCGGTATGCTTGCGTAAATTAGGTATGCTTAAGTATATATGCTCAAAGTGAGTTTAATTCGTATCATGTCTCACTTATTTATAGTCCGATTTAAATGAAATTTTCATTTGTCATGTAAGATATACAACTGTGGTTGGTGAGCTAATATTGTAGTTTTTAAATAATTATTACTGATTTTCAGAGGCGGGAAGAGGCATGTCCAAATTTAAAAAAAAAACTTTGAGACACTGCAATATATACGTATGTTGTCACAAAATTTGATGACTCTAGCTCTTACAGTTTCTGAGATGTAATATATATATATGTTTATATATATAGTGCTAAGTTTTTATCAAAATTAACAGGTTACATATATAGGTAGAATTGCAGATTCTAATACGTGTTGTGTTTGATGTTTAAATACAAACAAATATTAAGTGTATATGAGGGCTATACATGCGTATACCATATAATATACATATATACAAGCCTCATACAGGCATCTGCTATGCAACTGCTAGTGTCTCTTCTCTCTAGTCAGAGGGGACCCTGGATGCGGCTAGTTATCATTCGGTTGTTGTGGATCGGTGTCTAGAAAAGGTGTTAAGTGAAATAGAGAACAATTTTTAGCTTTACAAAATAAATTTTAGTCCCGTTGCCTTTTTCAGATTGATGATACAAGTTAGAAATGTACTGACGTCATTCAAATGATGACTAGGCTGCTATAGGTGTTGGTGCAGCCTGCCTTCTTTACCCTCCCTTCCATGATTTCCTTTCGGCGACGTTCATAGGAAATCCCTAAACAAGTCAGCTGATATGCAAGCTCAGCCCATTTTCATCCAACGAAACATTTTAGTATTTTAAGTTAACCATTATAAACATAATTCATTTATTTATAATTAGGATAGATAGAGTTAATTGTCTTAGCATGATACTATGAATAAAGTAGTGCAATAGTGTTGCAACAATTTATCCCTCCTGTCTTTCTATTTAATTCAGATATTTACTTTTCCTTTCAGATATTAACTTTCAAATCAGATATTAACTTTCAAATCAGATATTAAGAGTCAACATTTTTTTGTTTCATTTTCAAATATCAAGTTTCAAAAAATAGGACAATAAATTTATAATAGTGTATTTCCTCTTCATTATTTTTTTTTTACTTTTCTTTCCAGTTTTATGATTTCAGCTTTTTCTTTCTTTGTTTTAATAGATCTAAGTTACTAATATATGGCCAGTGAATTGAATAATTAACTTAGTAAATCATATCGTTTGAAATAAAATTTTCTTCCACTTATCCCGACAAGATCCTTGGTACAAAGTTGCTGTACGCTGTGTGTTGCTGTTTTGCTACAAGATAATAATATTTATGGCAGACATACATAATTATCAATTCACTGTTAAGAAGCTGGTCATATACATATTTTCTATATTTATATTTCTTTATGCATGATCAGTTAGGCACACTGCATTGGCCTTATGGCCAAAGAAAGTGTTTAAAGAAACTTGACAGCAGTGAAGAAGAAGACAAATTATTCAGCCTATTTCAGAAATTAATTTTAAGAACCTTTTAGATTTTTCTCTATATACATATTTTTTTCTCTATATACATGCATAGAAATTAAAAACCAGATTTAATTCAATTTAGCACTTAGATTAAATTTAATTTTTAAGCACTCACATTATTCTTAGCTTTTAATTTTACTTTCTTGGTTTTAGTAATTTTTTTTGACAATTCGATTTTAAATTGTTAAACATTCGAGAAGGGTGAACGCATGAGCTTAAAAATTTGTCGATTAGTTTGTGTGTGATTGATTATTTTTTTTTTTACATGTTTTTATGTGGGTGTGTGTGATTTCATAATTTATCTTTTTTTTCACTATTTATTTTCACTATTCTGCCGCCCAAACTGGTCGATGCAACTATAGATGATGGATTGAAGATGATTGGCGCCTCCGCCGCCAACTATGTATTTTTGTGTGTACTGGCAAAACAACACAATTCTTTAATTCCAACAAGAGAAACAACGATTGTTTAGCGCAAGGCCGCTTGACCGAGAGGTTATGTGTATGTGTGGCGTGCTTGCGGACCTCGTGCAAAGTGGAACGTCACCATACACAAATTATATGTAACAGACTAATAAGTCAGAATTACAATATTCCTTCGATTAATGCGACAGAGCGCCCGAGCCCGACTCAAGTACACGCTGTCTTGAGCCAGTGTCGAAGATAGTTAGAGCGCCGCTAGGGGGCTCCTGAGGGCTATGTGAATAAGTTTTGGTAATAAAACCAGCAAAACTCGCTTAATTTCCGTGGATGATGGCTTTTTAAAAGTAGAGAATATAAATTTTTCTCACTTTGAATTTGATAGAGGCAGATCACGTTGGCTTGACGTCAGATCAGAAAAGAGATGGCCCAAGGGCTTAGATATGGCAAAGCTAAATTTTTTCTTCGATCGATATTATTGGTGCGATAGTTTGTTGAGAAAGGGCTAAGCAAGACCTAATCAACACTAATATCGATATCTTAATGAGAGACCAGGGATGTACACTACAGAGATCCAGGTGTTCATACAGACAGACAGACATGGCTCAATCGACTCGACTACTGATACTGATTCATAATAAAAACGTCTTCGTACAAAAGCCTTCACACCTGTACCAATTGTTGATTTTTTATCAAACCAATCGGTTAACTGAGCCAATCTGAACAAACGGAAAAATAAGGCTATCTCTATTTGGTTTTTATTTTCAAAAAAAAATTGCAGAAATCGGTTAACTTTTGATAACCTGTACACAGTTATCGCATTTTTTAATCGGTGTTCATTGCTTAGTGGTAAAATGTTTTACGTGGTTCCAATGGCTATACCGATGCAACCAATAATTTTACCGTTAGTACAAAAGAAGAGTTCCGACAATATAAATCCCCAAAGCAATTTACAAGGAATTATTTCACGACACCTTGATTCAAAATAGTGAATGGAGATGCTATAAAACGCGTATAGTGGCATACTATAATTGAAATAAATCTAAATGTTAAATATGTGGCCTCGTCACCGAATTAAAATGAAATATTACTATATTTTGAAATTGAATTAAAAAAAACGAAGAAAAGAACTATAAGCCTCCGAGACATAATTCATTTACCTAAATTCTTTATGAATATACCCCTATCTGTAAAAAAAAATAAAAAATCGTTGGCCAGATCACATAATTAACCTTTAAGGAAAAAATATATTTAAAAATAAATTTATCTCGTCTAATATTCGTGATTTTAACTTATTTTTTTAGTTGTAGCATAATTTTAGAATACACTCATTATAGCTTGCTCGAGGTCAAGGTTCAAAAATTTATATAATAAAAACAATTTGTTTTTAATTTATATTTTTCCGATATATTTCGGTTACACTTCGGTAACCGTCTTCAGGGCTAAAAACACAAAATTACAGAATGGAAAAACGTTTAACAAAGTTTATAAAACTAAAAACTAAACTGAACAATACTAATTTTAATTTTATTTTTGTCGTGCCTACATACACTCCATTGCATGTTTCAGTAGTGTTACCACTGCAAGGAATTTTATATATCACATTATTTTTGTCAAGTGCAGTTATTTTTGACTTTGTGTTACTATAAAGATGCCTCAGTGTATGGAACGGTTTATGTGCTATTGATGACATGAGAAGAAAATAAAAAGACTACGAAACAAACGGTACAATAACTTCCTAGACAACAACAAAACCAAAGATTGGTTTGTAAACAAAACGACGACTCAGTTTCCGCAAGACGTACAAGCGTTACTTGCCAAAGGCCCAAAATTTGCTCTCCCAGTAGATAAGAGAAGTTTTCCACTCTTTAATTACATCGCAGACGGCGAAGAACTGGTGCAGACACATAAAAACAAAGAGAACCAGGAAACAGCACGCACGCATTTCTCTTTACTTGTGAAAGAACACAAGACAAAAATGAGAGAGAATGAACGGGATCGTGCAATATTAGATACAGTGGGACGAACTAAGAAATTCTTGAACGAAAATAAAAATATATTAATTTTAAATTCTGACAAAGGAAACAAAACAGTAGCAATGGAAAAAGGCGAATATAGAAATAATATGTTGAAATTAGTAGGAGATTTCTGCACGTACAGAAAACAAAAAACGGAACCCACATCACGATTACAAAAGAAAAACAACGAGCTAGTGGAGAAATTATTCAGGAAAGAGCTTATTTCAAGGACCGATAGAAATAAACTTATCACAACTATGCAGCACCTCCGAGAATTTATGGACTACCAAAAATCCATAAGGAAGGGACACTGAGACCAATATGTTCCTCTATAGGATCCCCCTCTTACGCCTTATGCAAATATATTGTTTCTATTCTTAAAAATTTGACAACGGAATCGAAATTCAACATAAAAAATGCCATAGAATTCAAAGACAAGATAAATGACGAAAACATCAACGATGACGAAATACTCGTCTCTTTCGACGTAGTATCACTTTTCCCCAGCATACCATAAGACTTAGCTTTATCAACTATAAAATCAAAATGGTCAAAAATACAACAACATACTGAGATACCTGAACAAACCTTCATAGAAATAGTTAAGTTCTGCATCGTAGAAAACAGATACTTCAAATATGAAGACACTATTTTCTCACAGTTAAAAGGTATGCCAATGGGTTCCCCAGCTTCACCCGTAATTGCAGACATTGTAATGGAAGAATTATTGACGAACACCGTGGAAAAATTGAAAATAAAACCAAGACTGCTAACAAAATATGTCGATGACCTGTTTGCAATTACGAAGTCCGACGAAACAGAAAACATACTCCTCGAACTTAATTCGTACCATAAAAACATAAAATTCACTATTGAGAAGGAACAAAAGAATAAGCTACCATATTTTTGACTCAATAATAAATAGAGTAGGAGGAAAATTAAAATTAAAATGGTACAAAAAACCGATGGCATCTGGAAGACTAATAAACCACAATTACAAACATCCAAGGACGATGATAATTAATACAGCAAGAGGCTGTATCAAACGAATGTTTGACATTTCTGACAAAATGTACCACAAAGAAATTAAGAAGGAAGTAACAAAAATACTTACGGACAACGACTTTCCAAAACCTTTAATCAATAAGCTTATTCAAAAATATCAGGAAACACCGATGGACAACAAAAATAGACAATTAAAATTATATAAATCTCTCATCTATGTACCTACACTATCCGAAAGAGTAATGAGATCTGACTGTTACAATAGTGCAGAAGTACAAATAGCACATAAACCGTTCCATACACTGAGGCATCTTTATAGTAACACAAAGTCAAAAATAACTGCACTTGACAAAAATAATGTGATATTTAAAATTCCTTGCAGTGGTAACACTACTGAAACATGCAATGGAGTGTATGTAGGAACGACAAAATTAAAATTAAAAACAAGATTAACGCAACACAAATCGGACTTCAAATTACGCCACCAATGTACAACACAAAAAACAGCTCTCATGACCCACTGTGCAAACAAACACCACTCTCCCAATTTTGACGCAACAACAATACTACAACAAGAACAACACTATGCTAAACGTTACACTCTCGAAATGCTACACATAATTAACACACCAACACAAGATAGATTAAACTACAAAACGGACACAGAAAATTGCGCTCATATATACAGACATTTACTTCCAAAGCTAGTTAGGAACTCCGCGCCCGCAAGAGCAGACGTGTGAAATCAATGTATGTAACTTAGTATTGTTCAGTTTAGTTTTTAGTTTTATAAACATTGTTAAACGTTTTTCCATTCTGTAATTTTGTGTTTTTAGCCCTGAAGACGGTACCGAAGTGTAACCGAAATATATCGGAAAAATATAAATTAAAAACAAATTGTTTTTATTATATAAATTTTTGAACCTTGACCTCGAGCCAGCTATAATGAGTGTAAAAAACAAAAGTCGCCAAAACTCTATAATAATTTTAGAATTTTTTAACAGTTCTAGCATATTTAGATGTGTGATACTTAGCAACAAGAGCTGGAAGTTATATCGATTCTGAAATAGATTAATCGAAGTACTAAATCACTACTACTAAATTGAACATGTGCAGTGGTAATACAAAATTTTATTTTTTTAGGGATTAAAAGCATTATGACCTCTTCATTATATTATCTAAATTATTTGTCTGTCATTTTAAGCCAAAAAAAAGTTATGTTTTTAATTTCATACCAAAAAACGATTTTTGTCTTGTATTCTGTGGAGACGCAGCCTTAGCGATATGAGCCCGATCTGCCAACCCGGCCCGTCGTAAGCAGACGATAGTTCTGCGCACGATATTCGCCGTTACAAAAGTAGACGCTAAGTATATACACTAAGCATCGAACATATAGAGTACTCAAACAGCGAAAAGTAGCGGTCGAGTGGAACAAACAGCAAACAGCGGCATCAAGTCAGCAGTGTTGCCAACTTTTCAAGACCTGAAATAGCTAAATCACGGTTCAGAAAAAGCTAGAAACCGCTAAAAACAATTTAATATAGCTAAAAAAAATAGCTAAAGACTTTTATTAAAGTTTTTTTAGTCTTTATTAAAATTACTCCAGAAATATAGTGGTTTCATCTATATCTGCATAGTTTGTGTCTTCATTTGTATAGCTTTGGTTAGGTCCAATAAGTTTTAGGTAATTTGGAGGAACTATATAATTGTGGCAGCATTTATTTTCTCTTAAACTAAAATGTTTTGAACATGGAAGCACTAAGCATCGAACATATAGAGTACTCAAACAGCGAAAAGTAGCGGTCGAGTGGTTTTGGTTTATTATGACCCCCCGGCGAAGTGTTATATGAGTGAGCGTCGGCTCTCTTTGGTGAGCAATCCAGAAACAGCAAACAGCGACATCAAGTCAGTCGCACAAATACAGCGGAATGATGAGCATGGGTGTAATTCTTTGATAG
>JAEIGL010000089.1:0-63860 GCA_018903715.1 Zaprionus davidi
GGGGGCGGGGTCGAGGGCCGGGGTCAGGGTCAGGGCCAGGGGCAGGGCCAGGGCCAGGGCGAGGCCGAGGGCGGGGTCGAGGGCCGGGGTCGAGGGCCGGGGTCGAGGGCCGGGGTCGAGGGCCGGGGTCGAGGGCCGGGGTCGAGGGCCGGGGTCGAGGGCCGGGGCCGGGGTCCGGGGCCGGGGCCGGGGTCGAGGGCGAGGTCGAGGGCAGGGCCTGGGGGGGCTAGCTGGCGTGATAGCTAGTTAGCGAGATAGCTAGTTAGCTAGTAAAGAAACGTATGTGAGTTTTATGACTTAGTTTTAATTTGCAAGCGATTTGAATATAGCTTTACAATGAGAAACATTAAAACTAATGCTATTAGAGATCAAATAGAGGATTTACAAGCACCTAGTTCTTTTCTGGTAGCACAGATATTGGAAGATTTGAATGTGGATATACTATTTCCTGAAGTCGAAAATTATTTCCTTGACGATATGTATAACCTTATGGTTTTTGATGAAGACATACCGGACACAGATGACGAGAGTGAATAAATCAGTATTTTCTCTTATCTTCTTTTATGAGTAAGTAAATGTTAAATGTTAAACGAACTATGTCAATATGTTAATTTATTTTATTTTTCAGTCTTTAATAAACTATTAATCATGACGGATATAATAGCAGTTAAAATTCAGAATTTTTTATTGAACCATGGCGCAAAAATATTTGACGAGGATATCATATTTCTTTGGCGAACATTATCACTAATATGGACCAATAAAGGATTTGAAGACATGTTTAAACATATGGACACTAAGACAACTGCTGTAGTTAACATGAATCTCTATTTGAATAAAATAACAATGCAATGCTTAGATATTATATGCCGATATGAATTGTTGACAAGAAAAGAACAAGAAATGATTCTCAATAGAACAAAAAATAAATAACGAAATATTCATCTATAATTCTAACAACAAGATATGATTCACAATAAAACCAACAAATAAAACAAAAGTTATATTTCCATTGTTTTCATTGAAATAACGAAATAGTCATCTACAAACCAAAAAAACAATAATGAAATATCCATCTACAAACCAAAGAACAAGATATGATTCACAATAAAACAAAAAAAATAAAAGTTGTATTTTCCATTGTTTTTATTTAAAATCAAAATTTATTCCATAAATTTGATGACATCCTGGTTGATGGAGTTCCTGGTGACCATAATCGAGTATCTTGCTTTCGAAAGCATATCAAAATGGTAATCACCAAATCTCCAATAGTTGTGCGGCATCTGCACGAAGCAATCCTCCAGTTCAAGCTCCAAACTCTCTGGTTCCAAATGGCTTCGACGAAAATTTAAAATACGGAAGGGTTTTTCAGGATCTATCTCATAGATTTTCACCGTAGCTTTTACATTTTCTGCATTCAACTCTTTTACAATAGCGTTAAGTTGTTGATGGTCCATTTTATGTTTTTTTTGTTTAAAAATTTAAAAGTGAACTGATCCATACTGCTACTGCCTACCCCGTTTTATACCGACTAAGACGCTTTTTATCGCAATACACTTTGAATGACTCTCTCTCTTTTAAGCGGCTCTCTTGTTACTGCTACTGACTAAGACGTTTTTTTTTATCTCAATACACTTTAAATGACTCTCTCTTTTAAGCAGCTCTCTTGTTACTGCTACTGACTATCTCGTTTTATAACGCTTAACTTTTTATCACAATGCACTTGGAATGACTCTCGCTCTTTTAAGCAGCTCTCTTGTTTATGAAAAGAAAATAATATATGTATAACATATAATGTGTGGCTTTCGCTTTTTAAGCTGCTCTATTGTTTATATAAAGAAAATAAACATGTACAACATATACTGCATAACAATATTTAGTCAACACTTATTTTAATACAACAAAAGAATCTTTAAATATAATTCTTGTTTGACTTGATATAAAATCATGACGTGTTTCTATACTACATTTATACGTAGCAAGTAATTTATAGTAGTCGTTAGGAATTTCCCAATATTTTTCCTCCATTTCCAGGAAACAGTTTGATAGCTCCAATTCCAAAGAGTTCTGTGACAGATGATCTCGTCTATATCCTACTATTATGTGTTCTTCGTTTAGTGATAGGTCATCGATTTTTATTTTTTTCTTTTCATTTATCGAATTAAGAGTTCTAATTACTTTTTTAATTGCTTTATAATCTTTTCGTGCGTTCATAGTAATCTTTTTAAATTTTATGTATTTTGAATTTGAGAGAATAACTTTCAACTGAATTGCAAATGAATAACGTTCTACTTTTATAGCAAAATTATATACGTATTTAAACGTTTTATCAGAGCTTGGGTGTATATATGTTTAATAAAATCATATTTATTATAGTTTGCTTTGTATTAGAGAAAAATAACATTTTATCAATGTCCGATCACATGTTTGTTTAATGTGAGTTTTTATCACAAACACATGTTTCTTTGTTTAAGCTCTTTCTATATAATATCCTGTATGTAGCGAAGCAATTTTATTCATATTTTCACATTATATACGTTTAAGTAGAACATATTTATTATAGTTTGCTTCCCACGACAGAAAAAGATAATATTTTATTAATGTCCGGTCGCATGTTCGTTTAATGTAGACTTTTATATAATATCTATTCTTTGAAAAACTAAGACGTATTTAAACGTTTTATCAGAGCTTGGGTGTATATATGTTTAATAACATCATATTTATTATAGTTTGCTTTGCAATAAAGAAAAATAACATTTTATCAATGTCCGGTCGCATGTTTGTTTAATGTGAGCTTTTATCACAAACACATGTTTCTTTGTTTAAGCTCTTCCTATATAATACCCTGTATGTAGGCGAAGCAATTTTATTCATATTTTTACATTTGAACTGAAAAAGATGTCGCAAGAAGCAGCGTTGGAGAACTGGAATGTTCATGGTAAAACACAGAAGCGAACAATTAAAAGCATCAAGGATTTGGAAGCTGAGATACCCTTTGAAATTATGAAGACCGTTCGAAAAAATACTGTTTATGGTGAAAAAATAATGATTGAGTGTAAAGATTTCGTGGTCTTTCTACCAGATCGCTATAATAACTTATCTGATGAAGATGTAAATTTATTTAACGTCGGAAAGTATAAATTTATAAAAGAATTTGACGGTCCAGATAATTATTCACTACGTTTTGTAAAAGGAGAATAAATATTTTTTTATAAAAATATAATACAAGTTTAATAAATGAAATAAAACAAAAAAAAAACACAACAAAATGGAGTTTTTATGTGAACATTGTGGAAAAGTATTTAGCAAAAACCAAAACTTAGTTCGACATATAAAAAATCAACATTCAAATACAAGTATAAACCATGATATATATTGCGATGCGTGTAATATATATATTAAACATGAAAATTATACACATCATCTGCGTACTAATTCTCATAAAAATTGTGCAAGTAAAGAAATATCTGATAATATAAAATGTGTATCGAGTATATTTAAAAATCGAATTTCAACATATATCTTAAAAAACCCTGATAAGAACAATTTGAATGTAGGAAAAATGTTTACTACAATCAGCGCTAAAATATATAAACTACTGGAAGATGCGCTTACTAAACATATTAATATCAAATTCAATTTTGAACTATTTTGTAATTATGTTTTAATTAAAGTTGATGAAGATTTGTGTAAAATTGAAGTGAAAACACATCAAACAAAAATGCGAATTTTAAATTTAACTATGAATCATAATGAAATAAAAAAAATAATCGAAGATTCTTTCAACATAATTTTAATAAAAATGAGTGAATTTCAAGAACGTGATAGCGGTTGGTCTTTAACTGAAATATTACATTTAGAAATTAATATAAATAAATATCAACCACTTAAGGGTTCGAACTATATACCCTTACCAAAAATAATACAAGATAAAAAGGCCTGTGTTAATGTTTATAAAAATGATAATTATTGTTTTAAATGGGCTATATTATTTGCCTTTACCGAAGTAACTAAAATTCATAATATAGAAAAAAATGTATTTATATTCAATAATATAACAATAAACTTTTCAAATATAAATTTCCCCACACCGGTAACTGATATAACAAATTTTGAATATAACAACCCTAAAATAAGTATAACTCTACTTGGATTAGATGAGCAAAACCACATAATTGGACCATATTATTTTAGTAAAAATAATAACGCTTCACATGAAATATACCTATTATTTTTGGAAAAAGAAAAAACATGTCATTATGTTTTGATAAAGGATATTTCAAGGTAAGTATATATGTAATATATAAATATGTTTTTTACAAAATTCTTTTTTCCCAGATTACTTCGAAGTCAACTGACAAAGCATAAATGTCGAGTCTATCTATGTAATAAATGTCTATTATATTTTCATGACAGTAACAAACTACAACAACATCGCCCTGAATGTAATAAAATTGTTACTCAATTACCTTCAATTAATAATAATATAATTAGTTTTAAAAACTATAAAAAACAATTAGATATTCCTTTTGTTGTATATGCTGATTTTGAATGTATATTACAAGATGTTAATATTGAAAATTCAACTAATATAAGATCAATACAAAAACATATTCCTTATGCATATAGCTATTATATTAAATGTTCTTTTGATAATAACTTAAATATATTTAGAATATATAACGGTACAGCTTGTTCAAACCATTTTATACAAACTTTATATAATGATTGCTTACAACTTTATACTAATCATTTATCTGTAATTAAACCAATGAAAGTATTAACAGAATTTCAATTGAAATCTTTTGAATTAGAACAATATTGTCATATTTGTAAAAAATTGTTAAATTATGATAAGGTTAAAGATCATTGTCATTTAACTGGTGAATACAGAGGAGCTGCACATAATGAATGTAATTTAAATTATAAAATATCAAATTTTTTCCCAATATTTTTTCATAATTTTTCTGCATATGATTGCCATTTGTTTGTAAAGGAATTATCAACAATTGAAGGCGAAATAACAATAATACCAATTAGCAAAGAATTTTATATATCTATTTCTAAGAAAATTTTTATAACACCAGAAAAATACTTTGAGCTACGATTTTTAGATTCGTTTAGATTTATGCCATCAAGTTTAGATAACTTAGCTGGTTATTTAAATGATAATAGCTTAAAAACTGTTAGTTCATTTTTTCCAGAAAAAGAAGAGTTTAAATTAGTAAAACGAAAAGGTATATTTCCATATGATTATCTTAACTCAATTGAAAAATTAAACGATAAACAATTACCATTACAAGAACATTTTTTTAATAAATTAACAAATCAATTTTGTAGTGAAGAAAATTATATATATGCTCAACAAATATGGAATGTTTTTAAATGTAATAATTTATTAGATTATCTTTTATTATATTTAAAAATAGATGTACTTTTATTATGCGACATTTTTGAAAATTTTAGAAATATCTGTCAACAAATATATAATTTAGACCCATGTCAATATTACACAACCCCTGGCTTATCTTGGGATGCGATGTTAAAAACAACACAAATAGAAATAGAACTTTTAACAGACATCAATATGCATAATTTTATAATGAAAGGTATTAGAGGTGGACTTGTTCAGTGTGTTAAACGACACTCAGTTGCAAATAATAAGTATTTACATGATTATGATCCAAACAAAAAATCTAATTATATTATATATTTAGATGTTAACAATCTATATGGTTATGCTATGTCACAATATATACCATATAAAAATTTTGAATGGAAAGAAGATATTGAAAGTTTCAATTTAATGAATATTGAACCAGATGCTGAAATTGGTTATATTTTAGAAGTAGATTTAGAATATAGTGAGTCACTACATGATTACCATAATGATTTACCATTTTGTGCAGAAAATAAACGAAATGAAAATATGAAATATACAAAATTGATTGCAGATTTCACACATAAAACAAATTATATAATACATTATAGAAATTTACAACAATGTTTAAAACATGGTATTGTTTTAACTAAAATACATAGAATATTACAATTTAATCAATCAGATTGGTTAAAGAAATATATTGATTATAATAATCATTTTAGAACATTGGCCACAAATGACTTTGAAAAAAATTTTTTTAAACTTCTTAACAATGCTGTATATGGCAAGACCATGGAAAATGTTGATAAAAGAAAAGAAATTAAATTGGTATGTAGTTGGGAAAATAAGGGTAAAAAGTTAGGCGCTAGAAGTCTTATTGCTAAATTTAATTTTCATAGTTTACTACAATTTAATGAAGAAATGTTAGCTATACAAATGCAAAAGGGAAATATTTTTTATAATAAACCAATATATATTGGTTTTACTGTGTTAGAATTATCGAAATATAAAATGTATAGTTTTCATTATGATTATATGAAACCAAAGTATAACACAAATATTAGTTTAATGTATATGGATACCGATTCTTTTATATATGATATTGAAACTATTGATTATTATAATGATATTAAACCAGATATAATAAATCATTTTGATACATCAGAATATGCTATTGATAATATATATAATCTACCTTTATTAAATAAAAAACATTTAGGCATGATGAAAGATGAATGTAAAGGAAACTTAATTAAAGAATTTATTGGTTTAAGAGCAAAAATGTATTCATTTAAAATCATTTCTTCTGAAAATAATATAATTAAGTCGAAAGAAATAAAGAAATTAAAAGGTGTGAAAAAAAGTGTAACATCAAAATTAACTATTAATGATTTTCGTAATTGTTTATATAGAAAGCAAAATCAAGTTCATACGATGTATTTATTTAAATCAAAATTACATGAGATATATACACAGGAATATATGAAAGTTTCGTTAAATTATTTAGATGATAAGCGATTTATAAAAGAAAACAATATACATACTCTTGCATGGAACCATAAAGATATTCAATAAAAACATTATGATTTTTTTTTTTATTATATATTATATTTATTAAATAAAAATTTTAAACATAAATGTCCACAATTAAAAGTATTAAATTTTTGTTTATTTTTATAATTGTATTCAATAGTTGGCTTCAAATACGTAATTAACTCTATAGGTGGTTTTAAATCACCAAAACTATCAAAATATTCTTTATAGTCATGTTTTTTATAATATGCTACCCAGTGTGTGCCTACACCGCTATCACTATCTAAGTTGATAATACCGCATTCGTTAATCCATGGTTTTGTTTTTGGTAAACGATCACGCATGAAAACGCCACGAAAATACTTGAGATATTTTTTACCGTACTCATTTAAATCAACATCAGTTAGTGGTCGTTTGGGTAGCTTCGCTAAAAGTTTTTTGATGATTTATTAAATGGACTATAAAATAAACCATAACCCTTTTTATATGGTTTTAGAAAGAGTCCTTTTCCCATAGCAATTGATTCCATATGACGATTATGTCGTGTTGCTTCTGCTAGTTGTTGTTTTCCATTTTTGACATCATTTATTGCTTTTGCTATAGCTGTTCCACCACTCGCAAGACCACCAAGTGCAGACAATGCTGTAAAAATCGGAATCAAAGGTAAAAATCCTCCTATTTTTGGTAATGGTATCACTCTTGGAATGATTGAATATGCATTTTTTCTATTACATTTCATAGAAGTTGGAATTGTTTGTCTTGATATTGTGATCGCTTCTTTCAAATCTGTGGGATTTTTACGTTTTAATACTTTCAATGTTTTTTTCACAACATTTTTAAATAACAATGTTGATGAACGTTTTTTTATTTTTCGTTGCCGTTGTTGTTGTTTACGAGTTTTTTTTTTATTTATTCTGTTTCGTTTTTTTGTTGATGATGTCATACCAAGACCAAATTTAACTTTTGCTTTCATTGCATTCGTAACAAACCATGCGCCGGATTTTTCTTTAAATGTGCTATCTTTTGCTTTTACTCGCCCCCACGCTTTTTCAGCTAATATGTTATCAGCTTGATGTCGTTTTTCTAGGTTCTCTTTATTATTATTTACGGTTTGTGAATATATTATATCATGTTCTCGACATGCGGCATCTAATGGATTTATACCTTTATCCCCTCTAGCTAAACGTTCTGCAAGTTTTGTTCCTGGTCCACAAAACTGATAGCCACCCGGTAAATGTAATTCAAATGGTAATTTATTTATGAGGCTGTTAACAATGCTACCACCAATTTTATACTGATTTGGTTTATTTTTATTATATATGATAGTCATTTTATAATATTAATAAATCGATTGTTAATCGATATCAAAATTTATAATAAATATTTTGTTTTTAATTATAGACAAACATGTGTCTTATGTTATATATATAACATAAATGAACTATATTATTATTATTCATTGTATTTATAGAAAGAAAGAAATATATACATAACAAATAATACATAGAAACATGCGTATACATAAACAACAGAAACAAATAAAAATACGAAATATTGATAAAGAATGCGGTGAACGAGATAAAAATAAAATAATAGTTCACAGCCCGCTGTTACCAAATTCTATACGTGCATTAATTGTGGGCCCATCTAATTGTGGGAAAACAAATGTTATGATAAGTTTAATAGAAAGCCCTAATGGTCTTAAATTTAAAAATATTTATATTTATTCTAAGTCATTGTATCAACCTAAATACCAATATTTAATAAAATTGGTTAAACCAATAAAGGGAATGCATATATACACATTTTCTGACAAAGAACAAGTTTTACCTCCAGATAAAGCAAAAATAAATTCGATAATGATATTTGATGATGTTATCTGCGATAAACAAAATACAATAAGAGATTATTTTTGTATGGGTCGTCATAAGCATATTGATTCTTTCTATTTATGTCAAACATATACAAAGATACCAAAACATTTAATTCGTGATAATGCTAATTTAATTATTATTTTTAAACAAGATGAAATGAATATAAAACATATATATAATGATCATGTATTGGGGGATATGTCGTTTAAAACTTTTATAAAAATGTGTACTAAATGTTGGGAATATAAATATGGTTTTCTTGTTATAAGTAAAGATAATGATATTAATAAAGGACGTTATAGAAAAGGTTTTGATAATTTTATAGAATTATGATTTTTATATGTTGAAAACCTGACAACAATTATTTATCAGCTTCTGATCAGCTTCTGATCAGCTTCTAATCAGCTTTTAAACAGCTTTTGAAGAGCTTTTTAACAGCCTCCTATCAGCTAATAATATAATTATTATTTTATATTTACACAAATAATATATATTTAAACAGTAATAAAAAAGTTAAATAGTTAACAATTGTTTTTTAATGAAACAACAACAATGAAAAACTTAAATGAAAAGAGTAATTTGTTAAATAATATTGTTAAAGCAAGAACAATATTAAAAGAAAAATTAAATAGTATGAAGTTAAATGAAATCGATAGAATTAATGCTTTTGATAAAACTTTTAAGCCGATTACACAACCTTTAAATGTAATTGCACAAAATTTAAATAAAAGAGGAAGAAAAAAACGAATGAATGATTTTGAACAGGATGTTGATGATTATAATGAATCAGAAGAAATGAAATTTAATATAAATAATAAACGTGAAAAATGTAATAAGATACTTAAAATTAAACGAAAAAAAATAGATAATCAACAACAACATATTAAAATAGAAAAACAACTACTATCAAGTGATGATGATGATGATGATGTTGATGGTGGTGATGATAATGTTATTCCATTTGAAAATAATCAATTTTCTCTTCATTCTGATGAAACATTACATAATTTCGAAAGTTTTTTGAATAACCAAAGAGAAAAATATAATGATCTATTATCAAATACAGATAGTAATATAAACAAAGATCAAGCAGTTCAAAACCAAACAGTAGAAAATCAAGCAGTACAAAATCAACATCAAAATATTAAAAAAACAATTTCTAAACGTCATAATATTGATAATATTCAATTACCTTCAAAAATTGTTAAAAACGAGATATTACAAAATGATAACACAGTTAATAAAATACTTGAAAAAAGTTTTAAAATCAATGGCCATAGATATTATAATATAAAAAAAAAGCTTATGATTGTAATGATGATCTTAGAAATCAAGCAGTACAAAATCAACATCAAAATATTAAAAAAACAATTTCTAAACGTCATAATATTGATAATATTCAATTACCTTCAAAAATTGTTAAAAACGAGATATTACAAAATGATAACACAGTTAATAAAAAACTTGAAAAAAGTTTTAAAATCAATGGCCATAGATATTATAATATAAAAAAAAAGCTAATGATGGTAATGATGATCTTAGATTACTAATGTTAGCAAAAAATATAAAAAATAAAAATGAAAAGAAAATTATTACTCAACGATTACGAAAGATAAAACAAAAAAATGTAGATAACTATGAAAATAAACGAAGAAAATTAGATAACATAGTTTCTACCAATCATAAGTTAAATAAAAATTTTAAGAATAAAGTTGTAAAAAAATCATTGCTTTTAAAAAACTTTGAACTTTTAAAAAATAGAAAACAATTAGATATGTTATATGGTTTAAATGTAAAGAAAAATGGTGATTGGTATTATGGTAATAATAAATTAAAATATACTGATAAAATTATTAAAATTAATGATGTTAATTATAAATTAACAACAGGATTGTTTCAACTTCTATTTCATTCTAAACCAATTCAGTATTCAAAAACTGATTTAAAAAATTATAAACAAATTTTATTAGAAACAAATGCACATAAGCGAAACTTTCAACCTAATAGTCAAATTAAAGGATCTAAATCATATAAATATCAATATATCATAAAGAATTTATTCAAACCAAGATTACCTTTTGTCGGAAGAGGTACTATAACAAAGACTATTACATCAAAGGAAAAAGGATATATATATTGGGATGATCCCAATGAATTAGTTGGTAGATTACGTTTACTATTAGCATCACAAAATGCTGGTAACAATAATCATAAAAATGAAATTATATCGATAATTGAAGAATTAAAAGAAGCTAATATAATAAAATGAGTCATATAAATAAGTTTGGACAAACTAGTGATTCTAATCCTGGTTCTCTAAACAAAATAAAATTAAAACACTTTATTAATAAATATAATAAACATATACAAATGAATATTACTCAAATAGAAAAAGAAATACGAATTATTAAAAGTGAAATAAATAGTTTAAATTCAACAATCGATGAAGATGTCAATCAAAATATAGAACAAATACAACAAACATATAAAGAGTTTTCTGATAAGTTTTTACAATTAAACATAAAGCCAATAGAAAAAAAACTTCAGAATATTGAAGACATATTATTTCAAATAGTTACAAATAAAAATAATGATAGTAGTGTATCGAAAGTTAAAATAAATTTTCCACTTATTAAAGCTATAACAAAACAGTGATGAATATAAATAAAAGAAATATCGTTAATGAGTTACATAAACAAGCGAGAAAAAATTTTATAAGACGAAATGTAATAATAAAAGGTATTGATGACTTATGGCAAGCGGATTTAGTGGAAATGATTAAATATGAATTATATAATGATGGTTATCGTTATCTTTTAACTGTTATAGATACGTTTTCCAAAAAAGCATGGGCTATAACAATAAAAAGAAAAACAGCAGTTAATATTGTAAAAAGCATGCAAAATATTTTTTAAGAATTCAATGAGAAAACCAAAAAATTTACAAACCGATTATGGAAAAGAATTTTTTAATAATTCATTTAAAAATCTTATGAAAATTTATCATATTAATCATTATTCAACATATAGTGTTTTAAAAGCTAGTATAGTTGAAAGATTTAACAGAACATTGAAAAACATGATGTGGAAAGAATTTAGTTATCAAGGTACTTATCAATGGATTAATATTTATAAAAATTTAATCAACCAATATAATAACACGTATCATAAAACAATACATATGTCACCAAATGATGTAAATTTAACAAATGAAAAAATGCTTCTTGATACTGTATACAATCATTTAAAAATAACAAACAAACCTAAATTTAAAATTGGTGATTTTGTACGTATAAGTAAATATAAACATATATTTGAAAAAGGATATACCCCGAATTGGACAACCGAAATATTTAAAATTAAAATCATACAAAATACAAACCCTACCACTTATATCTTAGAAGATTATCAAGAACATGAAATTAAAGGAGGATTTTATGAATATGAGCTTATGAAAACAAACTACCCTGATACATATCTAGTTGAAAAGATAATAAAACGACGAAAAAACAAAGCGTTAGTTAAATGGCTTGGATTTTCTTCAATACATAATTCATGGATAAACTTATAAATATGAATGCGAAAGTTATTATCGTCTTATTCGTTTAAAGCTATTAAATATGTCAATAACACTAACATTTACTGGTAATGAATCAGTATTTAATACAAATTATTTTCCGCCAATCGAACTTAAAGGAAACTACGTTTGCGGCTTAATAAGTTTAGATACATATCATTCAATTCCAAATGTTGATTTACATAATAATAAATTTCATATTGGAAACTATGAAATTATATGAAATTGATGATATAACTGATTTAATTATTATAGAATATGAAGAAAAAAAAAAGAAAATAATATTCTTTCAATAAACGCAAATTATAATACCCTACAAACGGAAATAATTAGTAAAAAAGATATAATATATTTTAATAAAGAAAATTCAATTGGAAAACTATTAGGATTTACCCCTAAAATACTACAAACTGAAATAAAAAATTGTTCTGATAACCCAATTAATATTACAAAAATAAATAATATAATTATTAAATGTAATATTATAGCTGGAACCTATATAAATAATACGCCAGCACACATATTACATCAGTTTGCTCTTGCTGTTAGCCCTGGTTATAAAATAACGGAAATACCACAAAATGTTATATATCTACCAGTGAATACACAACAAATAAATTCAATTATATTAGAAATAGTTGACCAAGATGGTAATTTAATAAACTTTCGTGGAGAAAAAATAACAATAAGATTACATTTAAAACCATTAAAAGAATGATTGTGTATAATTATCAACGTGCATTCAACCCAGAATCATTCATATTTACGCCGTCAAGCTGTATAGAAGGAAAAAACACCTTCAATAATAAACAAAAATATAAAAATAATAAAAGGATCATAAAATATAAACCACTGACGAAAATAAATAGAAAATTTTTAACAGATTTAGGATTTACATTAAAAAATGAGTCATATACTAAATGTTTTAGAAAGACCGGTGATTGCTAATACAATAATTAGAAAAGAATTTCATAGTTACTTATCATATTTACCATCATATGAAAATAATGATGAAATTCGAATTTCTATTCAAAATCAAGATTTATATGTTTTACCAAGTGAAAGTTTTTTATACATTGAAGGAATTATAACAAAAAATGATAATACTCTTATTGATGATCTTATAACATTACATAGTAATTGTATGGCATATTTATTTAGTGAAATACGTTATGAATTAAATGGTATAGAAATTGACCGAACACGATATGTTGGTAAAACAACAGATTTAAAAAACATTTTATCATTTCAAAATAATAATATGAAATATAAAAAGAGAAACAGCCGCACAAAAACGAAAAGGGGGAACCCCCCCCCCCATTTTCCCTTATTTTATTTTATTAAAAAAAAAAAAAAAAAAAAAAAAAAAAAAAAAAAAAAAAAAAACAAAAAAGGCCCCCCCCCCCCCCCCCCCCCCCCCTCCTTTTTTAACCAAAAAAAATTTTTTAAAAAATTAAAAAAAAAAATTTTTTTTTTTTTTTTTTTTTTTAAAATTTAAAAAAAAAAAAAAAAATAAAATTTAAATTAAATTTTTAAAAAAAAAAAAAAATAAAAAAAAAAAAAAAAAAAAAAAAAAAAAAAAAAAAAAAAATTATTTATTTGTGGGGGGGGGGGAAAAAAAAAAAAAAAAAAAAAAAAAAAAAAAAAAAAAAAAAAAAAAAAAAAAAAAAAAAAAATAAAAAAAAAAAAAAAAAAAAAAAAAAAAAAAAAAAAAAAAAAAAAAAAAAAAAAAAAAAAAAAAAAAAAAAAAAAAAAAAAAAAAAAAAAAAAAAAAAAAAAAAAAAAAAAAAAAAAAAAAAAAAAAAAAAAAAAAAAAAAAAAAAAAAAAAATGCAGGATGGTCAACGAATGAAGACCTAAAAGTTCAAAAAGGACATTTCAATTTCTGTTTACCATTAAATCTTTTACTTGGATTTGCTGAAGATTATAATAAAATAATACTTAATGGAAAACATGAGCTAATTCTATTACGTGAAAAAGATAACAAAAATGTTTATAAATCAAATGAAGCGACAGCAAGAATGAAAATTTTAAATATTGTATGGAAAATGCCTCATATACAATTGGCTGACTCATATAAATTACAAATGTTAAAAGTAATTAATAAACAAACACCACTATTAATATCCTTTAGAAGTTGGGATATGTATTATAATCCTATATTACCAGAAACTACATCTTGTATATGGAATGTTAAATTAGCTGCTGAAACAGAACGACCACGATTTATTATTTTAGCATTTCAAACTAATAATGTTTATAATCATTGTAATTTATCAGATATAAAAGTATATTTAAATTCAGACGTATATCCATATGATAATTTAAATCAAAAATTTGATATAAATAAATTTGCATTGTTTTATGAAATGTATTTAAATTTCCAACAAAGTTATTATGGTGTTGAATCACACCCATTGTTAACACCGCAATTATTTAAAGATCAGGCACCTTTTTTTGTTATAAATGTATCTCATCAAAACGAAACAGTTAAAAGTGGACCAATCGATATAAGAATCGATTTAAAAACAATAGAAAATATTCCTCCTAACACATCAGCCTATTGTTTAATTATTCATGATAAATTGTTCGAATACACACCACTAACAAACGAAGTTCGAAAGCTCTTTTAACAAATTTGTTTCTGTCGAACAACTAGTTACATTTGTACTGTCTTTATGTAAGCAAGTTGAAAATGAAACCGGTCATATTTTTAATCATTTTTTTATATATATTAAATATATTAAATGCACAAAATAATATAAAAATTTTTATAAACAACAATAATACAATAGGAGAAAAAAATGTACAATTTAATATAACATTACCTAATAATGATATAATAAAAGTAAATATTTCATTTGAAATGTTATATAAAAATACTAGTGATAAACATAATCCAACAACAACAACAACAACATATTGTGGAAGCCAATAAGTTCTATATACTTATTCTTCATTTGACACGCTAACAACAGAAAGCCTCTAATAGCAGTAAAATCTTTTTTACGACACTACAATCCAATAAATATATTATCAGAAATAACAACAGAAAGCCCAATAGCAGTAAAATCTTTTACGACACAAGATGCAATCAACGCATTTACAGAAAATCTTTTAAAAAAAGAAAGTGATATCGGTGGAATTTTAAATGCGACAGCTCCATTTGATAGACATTTTAATTTAATGTATAAAACCATATCTTTACCAATTCGCTGTACATATATAAGTAACTATACAGCAAAAACACTAAAAATTACATGTAATGAGTATGTAGAAACTCAGTATATAGAGCGTCTAAACTCAAACGGAGAAATAGAAATAGTGAAAAAAGAAGATAACAAACGCGTTGAGCAAATAATAATCAACGAAGATGACGTAAACAACTATACGCAAACATATAAAATGGTTATAACATGAAATGCAGAGCGCAGTTTAACTTAAAGAACATAAAGAATGAAATCGTCTGCAATAAAATATAACACAATGAAAATAATTTTAATATTTTTCATTTTAATCATACAATATGTATATAGTAACAAACTATATACTAAAAAAAATGAAAATTTTAATTTAATTATTGATAAACCTATGAAAATCAATGTGAATTTAACAATTGAATTATACAAAGAAAATTTGAAATATAATAAAAATATGCGATTTAAACGTAGTGTTGTAAACACAGAATATAAATTTCCTACAGTGAATGATGCTATTGAAGCATTTCGAAAAAATTTAATCGAAAAAGAAAACAATATTGGTGGTATAATTGATACACCATATATGATTTATAGATTCTTTAATTTAAAATATTCTACTTGTGAAATCCCCATTCGTTGTTCTTATCAAAGTGACTTTTTGAAAAGATCATTAAATATTTATTGCACACAATATAAAACAAATGTATATAATAGTCGATATACCTATAATAAAGACTACATGTTTGAACGAAATTACGATCAGTCGTCAAACAACATCGGTAATGTAGACATCAGTGATTATCAACAAACTTTATCAATGACTATTACATAAATATATAAAGAAAAAAAATGCTGGATGAAATAATAAAAAAGTTTCTAAAAAACTTTATGCATATACTTAGACCGGAACATAAATATAAATTAACATCAATTCTATTACATATAAATACTGTTCAAAATTTAACACTTTACCCAAGAGATGAAAAAATTGATGTTGTAAAATTTAAAATTTTAAAAAATGAATTAGACAAAATGGGTAGTGAACACGCAATAGACGAACAAAATATAGAAGATGAAATGGATAGTGAACACGTAATAGACGAAACAAGTATGGAAAATGAAGCTATGCAAATTATGTCACTATATATGTAAGTATATAAAGATATATATATATTTATATATTTAAATTTATATATTTTTAGACTGCCGCCTGCAATTGACGATGATAAAGAAAACCATGCTGACCAAATACAAAGCCGATTTTTAAATAACAACTGAAGCTGTAATAAAATCAAAAACTATATATTCAATAATTAAAACACCCTTTATATTAACCAAAAAAATTATTAAATGCACAAATAAAATGTATTTTTATATATTATAAAATAACATTGTTTTATTAAGGTACTGAATGAACACCACAGCTATTTAGGAAAAATATATACGCATGATATTGATATAGCGTTTCCGGCAGAGTGGGCACTTTTCTACGGAAGAAGCGCATTTGCTGCAAGCGATCACATGACCGCATGGTAGAAAAATCGTATTATATTCTGCGCCATAGCAAATCTTACATAGCTTTTCTTCGGGTATGATAATGCTCGCAGCAGGGGCTGCTACAAGAACGATAGAGGAGGAGTCATCTTCTGTGTTGGTCTGTGCAACATTTTTTTCCGAACTGTTCACATCTTTCCCAGCGGCGGCGCACAGCACAGCATCGATATAGAGCTGACCCTTGGCCAGCTTAACGTACCGACAGTGGCTAAACCAGCGTGCATGCTGCTCCCAAGGTTCGTCGTTGTTTTCCCAATCCTTCAAACCGCCACCGCAACTGAAACAGCGCACACGATCGCCGGTGCCACAATAGAAGAACCCCGCCTCAGCGAGCTGTTCGGGGCGCTGTTTATGATTGTCTGACCATTCCTCAAAGGTATGCAGACGTGTCGTCTCAATGACATACTCAGGATACTCAGGAATGTTCTTCGGGAATGACATGTTCGTCTCGGCGATGAATCCAGCTGCAACGCGCTGGTGTAAAACTTATGTTCATCGGTTGCACACTGACTGAGCGGACTACCCCCCCCAGGCCCTGCCCTCGACCTCGCCCTCGACCCCGGCCCCGGCCGCCCCGGCCCCGGCCCTGGCCCCGGCCCCGGCCCTGGCCCCGGCCCTCGACCCCGGCCCTCGACCCCGGCCCTCGACCCCGGCCCTCGCCCGGCCCTGGCCCTGGCCCTGGCCCTGGCCCTGGCCCTGACCCTGGCCCTGACCCCGGCCCTCGACCCCGGCCCTCGACCCCGCCCCTCTGGCCGCGGCCCGATGACATTTGGCGCCATTTCCTGCCATACAAATCTACAACAACAACAGGGTGGGGATTCTGGCGGAGCCAAATGCGAGCGATAAGCAAGAAAACGCTCAACTTTTTGCACTGAATGTGAACTTTCCAGAATCCCCATGACTCCGCTGCCACCCCATATTCTCCCTATGTGAAAAAAAAAAAATGGGACCTGACAATTCTGAAAGTTAAACGAAGAGGTTCAAGAGGAAAAGCAATAAGCTACATTAAAAAAATTGCTTCTAAAATCATTGGGATACAAGCTTCGAGTTTAATAACAAACATACTACTATATAGAGAAATCATTATGATAATGAATGAAGTATTAGCTGTTCGAGAAAAAACCTACTCTGACGAAAGTATATCAAAAAAAGAGTATCATACCTATTCACCATATCAACAATCATTTAAGCCTAATGATGAAATCAGAATCACAATTCAAAACCAGGACTTGTATGTACTCAAGTTTTTATCAATTTTCATGGTGTCATTAGTAAAGTTAACAACGATAATTCAGTGGAAACTGCAAATGTTGTTACAAAACTACGAAACAATTGTATGGCATATTTTCTGGATGAAATACGTTATGAAATAAATGGTGTTGAAATTGATAGAACAAGATTTGTTGGTACTACTTCTACAATTAAGAACTATGTATCTTTGAATGAACTGGAGAGTAAGAGACTTTACAATTCTGGATGGACTGGATCTGGAGACTTTACTTCACAAGAAGATTTTAAGAAAGTTATATTAAACTGCAAGCATGAACTAGTACTTTTGATATCTAAAAATATGAATGAAGTTTATGATGCAGCCCACGCTGGTAATAATTTAAGACTGGAAATGATGAGTATAACATGGAAAATTCCTCATGTAACCCCCAGTGATTCAGCTAAAATTAAATTGTATGATATAATAAAAAGCGGTGCTAATCTTCCATTAGCATTTCGTAGTTGGGATACCTATATTAACCCTAAACTTAGTCAGGGTACACATCAAATTTGGAATGTTAAACTAGCTGCTAATCGTGAACGACCTCGATTCGCATTAATTGCGTTTAAAGACGGAAATAAGTTTATCACAAACAATTTAACCAATCTAAAAGTCTATCTTAATTCTGAAACATATCCATATGATGATTTAAAATTAGATTTTAACAAGAATCGTTTTGCACTCCTCTATGAAATGTATTCAAAGTTTCAAAATAGTTACTATAACCGAAACGAAACTCCATTGCTTTCCCCAACCGATTTTCTAAATAAGGCTCCGATTGTTGTTGTAGATTTATCATATCAAAATGAAATGGTAAAATCTGGTCCCATTGATGTTAGGATATCAGCAGAGCTTAGTGCTACATCTAATGAAAGTGCACAGCTATATTGCATACTCTTACATGATCGGTTAGTTGAATACAACCCGTTGAATGGATTAGTTCACCGCATTGTTTAACGGATATTAACGAGAACAATCAGCAATAACAACAACAACATGTGTGAAGAAGAAATTGTATCGATTGATATTCAAGGGTTCTACGGAAACAATAAACAATTTATTTTAAAAGAAATTGGAGTGGTTTTTAGTAACACAAACGTTAACACACTCAATTCTCATTTCATTATACATTCCCCATATGATTTTACTAAATTAAATAAGCACTTGAGAAAAACTGCTGCTTGGATGACAAAGACCTATCATAAAATTTGGTGGAATGACGGTTTGAATTACTATAGAGAAGCACAACAACATATAAGAAAAATAACTAGTGGAAAACGAGGAAAAAACTTTCTAAAAAACTATGATATAACAGATTTTTATGAAATTGGTTCTCCTTCATTAAAAGAAATGAGTAACCAGTTCCCATTTTGTTCATTTGTACGGAAGGGGTTATATTTGATTGTCGACAGCGTTAGTCAAGAATGGTCGACAATGTCAAATGAATAAGAATGATTAATGCGTGAATGTCGACTATTACAATATATTTAAAAAGAAATGAATATTTTTGAACTTTGGAGTAACCAGTTCCCACATTTAGTTCACAACATTAGCTACAGACTTTTGAAAATACGGCCCTCTCAATTGAACGTTTTTTAGCTGGGCTCATGTTCATTCTATGCGAAATAAGCTTTTATTTGAAGATCAAAAACTTGTACATTATATTTTCATTAAGGTTAAGATGTTTCGAAGATGACGCTAACGAATAAATAAAAATGAATAAATTGTTCTTTTTTAATAAAATGTATTATATTTTCTTTACTAGACATTTCATTGTCCTGTTCTCACATTGTCACATTCATTCCTCTCAATCGTCCACCGCTCCTGGAATGGGTATGTGCATTGAATAATGCTCACAAAATTTTAGACTACTTTGAGGTTGCGAAGAGAACATCTTTAAAAAAAAAATGGAGAAAAACTATAACAATCATTTTACAAATTTAATAAATAAAATTATTATTTTAATATCTGACTTTGGAAATATATTAACTGGAGCGGATCTACAATTTCTTATCAAGTCAAGGAACATGTTCATGAAAGTTGGAAATTTCAATATTATAAAAACACAATTTGGAGAACATTTTGAATTCTGTAAATCTTGTTATAATAATACAGAAACATTTGCTTCCTTTCACTTTGTTATTCAACAACGTGATGTTAAAAAACTTATTACATCATATAAACTACATGTCTAAAATTCTTATATAAGCTACCTTTGTCAAATTTAAACATTAAATAAAGAAAAAGAAACATAAGAAAAACTAGTTTATTTATTTATTATGGTGGTGAAATTACCTATAAACAGGAGAAAGATTTGTGTACACACACGCACACATGCACCTACCCTCTAACACGTGTGCATACAAACATGATTATGTATGCATGATCACGTTTCAACTTTTAACCTTTGTTATGGAGGTGAAAAACCCCTACATTTTCTTTTAAAATGATCGATGCATTCAAACTGAGGCTCAGTTTAAAACACGACTTCGAGGAAGGAATCAGAAGATAATAAACCCTACAAAGCGACGAAGGAATCTAGCAACAGCAGCAACATGAACGCAAAAACAATTAAGGAGTTTCTGAACCAGTATTATGATATCATTTCATGATGCTGAAACAGATTAAAGAAATCAAATCATACATGAACCTGGCGGAAAAATCTCCATACCAGATGTCAATACATGGAAGTCATAGAACTTCATGTCCATGGTCTTTCAACGAGGCAACAGAAGGACCAGATACCTGTGCATGCAGCAGAGAACAATTTCTAATAAACGAGGCTGAAAAAATTATGAATCATTATAATAAACTAAGCTTAAGATTCATAAAATAAATAATTTTACTTAAACTCTTTAACTGTTGTTGATCTTTAACTGTTGTTACCGTTTAGCTGGTTAGATAAAGCTGATTAGCTGATTAGATATAGCTGATTAGCTAAATAGATATAGCTGATTAGCTGGTTAGTTGTTTAGGTGATTAGCTGATTACCTGATTACCTGATTAGATATAGCTGATTAGCTGATTAGATATAGCTGATTAGCTGATTAGATATAGCTGATTAGCTGATTAGATATAGCTGATTAGCTGATTAGATATAGCTGATTAGCTGTTTAGATATAGCTGATTAGCTGTTTAGATATAGCTGATTAGCTGATCAGATATAGCTGATTAGCTGATTAGATATAGCTGTATTATAACAATTGAGTTTGGGGTTTCAAAATTTAAACTTTATTTTCTTCTTCTTCTTACATGGTAATACTTAAACTAAATGAAAATAAAAGAGAATAAATATAGATACATTTGTGTGCACAGAATATGAGTTCTCTTTTTAATGATGTAGCATCGAAATTAATACTCCTTGGCCGATGACCACGCGGAAAGCCTTCGACTCTCAGCACGAATCTGTGATGTCGATTGGGGTTGTTGTGTTGCCTGTCCTTAATCTGCTCCTCCAGTAAGGCAGGGATGCGTAGCCTTAGCGTATGTACTCACCATGACCGCGGTGTTCTACCCAATCTTCTTCCGGTGCGAACTGGCTACACGCAATATCTTCCACGTCTATAGAGGGCCCCAGCATCTCTTCCATCTCTTGCATACTGAAATGCAGGGCCTCTTCCCAGCTCTCCACTGGCTCTGGCAGTGTCTGGCACTCTAGAAACTCCTGAGTACAAGTATCCGATGCCGTTCCTGGGTCACTCCACTTTAGGGCTCTGCCTGGGCGGGTCAACCACGACTGCTCTTGCCAGTGAGATGGCCGGGGGTGTGTGAGAGGTAGAAGAGATCTCCGGGATTGATACCGGGTGGGCGATTGAGTTGTCGGGGGTTTCGGATTACCATTTTTCTATGTACAGACACGCTGATGTAGCAAACGCACTCTACTCAGTTTCGTGTACTTTTTTATACTAACAAAAATTTGGCCACCGATCGCCTTAATATTGGCCAATCGATGCAATCGAATTTCTCTGAGCTGATATTTTCCTGCAGCCCACAGAATGCCATTAAGGGAAACAGAGTTGATATCTTTATAGTACATTTATATTTATTTGATCAATTGCTACTTAGAATTTAATTTGTTAAAAGAAAATAATAATAAAAAAAAATATAAGACTCTTGAAATTGTATAATTAGCCAGTAAATTATCCCCATCCCTTATTTCATTTCAACCCTCGCTCTGTTCGATTATATAAAAACGGAACGTGCCCATTTCGTTGGTGTAGCATGCGATCAGCGGGATTGAGAGTAGAAACATCATTTCGACGCGTGGATCACCCATGCAGGGAAATTTCTCTTCCGTCACCTTCTTGTAGGCATCTGCAAAGAAGAAACAAAATTAAGACACATTTCGCTCACTCGCTCTCCCTCTCCAATAAGAAAGACAATCCTGTCTGAAACACACACAACGTATTTTGGAGAGAGTTATGGCACTTTTGGGGGAGAAACACTCGGCATCCCACAAGATTTGCCAACAACGCAGTGCGAGTTTTGGATGGCGTCGTTTGATCTTGTAGAAGTAATCGTCTAGAGTCATTATATCTTATTCTTTATATAAATTATATGTAGAGACACGCTGATGTAGCAAACGCACTCTACTCAGTTTCACGTATTTTTTATACTAACAAAAATTTGGTCAGCGAGCGCCTTAATATTGGGACAACGAGCCATGCTAGAAGATGAGTATGCTATACCCCCCGTCTTAATTCACAAGAATTGTATAACATTGAATAGAAGGACAACAGCTTGCAATATTTTGTTTACAGGAGAATGTATACTTTAACTTGTTGAAGTAGAGTCTCCCGGACTGCCAAATATCACGGTTAACAATGCACAAAAGGGACAATGCACACTTGTTCAGTTTCACACGCTCACCTCGCAACCTTTAATACCGCAAACGCACACACACCCTCGAACACATTAACTTGTTGAACTAGGCTCTGTCAAACTGTCAAATATCAATAAGATATCTTGAGTCACACGCTTCTGTACACTAGCGCCTGAGTCACACGCTTCTGTACACTAGCGCCTGCGTACACACATTCACCCTCTAACACCTGCGCATGCAAACACGATCATACATGCTCAGTTTCCCACGCACACGCACACACACCCTCGAACACATTTCCCCGTGGCACGTGCGCATGCTCACACTATCAACTCATTAATTACACAGCCCCACAAAAAATAAAAAGTTTCATGATCTGGGTAAGCGGCATATGCAGTTATATGTATTTTGGATCACTGAATCCGAATCCGAGGTCAGAATTTCGCCATCACGTCTGGACTTCGACGTAACCTCACAAAACTGAAAAACCTTAAAATATCTCCCAAAAGATATAGAATCCTGATCTGAGCATGCGATATATGTTTTATCATGTATTTTGTCCTTCTTAGTCCGAATCCGAAGTCAAAATTTACGTAGCACGTCTGAGTTTCGACTTAACCTCAAAAAACTCGAAAACATTTTGGAACCCCAAAAAATAATGGGGGGTCATGATCGGGTCATGCGATATATGTTTCTATATGTTTTTAGACCTTCCAAAACCGAATCCAATATCAAAATCAACCAATCACGTCTGCATTTCAACCTAACCTAAAAAATTTTTGAAAACTTTCCAAAATTTTTAATTTTTTGGATATTTTATTACTGCATTTATGCTAATATGTGGAATTACGTATTTAGTTTATGTTTTTTATTAGTTAAAATACAGTTTTGACGTAATAAATCAGTACTCATATGAACCTATTCAGAATACTGATAAAATAATGCTCAATAGGGGGTATATTGAAAAAGAAAGCTATTTTTATATTAAATTTGAATACACCCTAATCCAATATTAAAAAAAGGTAAACATTTTGGAAGTTTTTCAAAAAATTCTTAGGTTAGATTAAAATTTATTCGTGATAGGCTGGTTTTGACATTGGATTCGGATTCGGAATGTCTAAAAACATATAGAAACATATATCGCATGACCCGATCATGACCCCCATTATTTTTTGGGGTTCCAAAATGTTTTCGAGTTTTTTGAGGTTAAGTCGAAACTCAGACGTGCTACGTAAATTTTGACTTCGGATTCGGACTAAGAAGGACAAAATACATGATAAAATATATATCGCATGCTCAGATCAGGATTCTTTATCTTTTGGGGGATATTTTAAGGTTTTTTAGTTTTGTGAGGTTATGTCGAAGTCCAGACGTGATGGCGAAATTCTGACCTCGGATTCGGATTCAGCGATCCAAAATACATATAACTGCATATGCCGCTTACCCAGATCATGAAACTTTTTTTTTTGTGGGCCTGTGTTATCCCTATTCCAAATAACCGATCAACATGTTTATTAGGATCCTTTATTACCTAATCCTCCTCCTCACAACACATTACCTTCATTTACACACCCTCTAGAACCCGCGCCCATATTACACTTGACCTTTTTTACCTCAGTGATGGGGGACCACCTCACGTACATACCTTTTTATCCCTCATGCTCCTTTTTTACAGGAAACCACCTCACACCACTTTTTGTCCCAGAACCCGCGCCCATTGTCCTAGAACCCGCGCCCATATTACACCTAACCTTTTTTACCCCTCACCTGACCTTTTTATCCCTCCCCTACCTATGTAACAGGGGACCACCTCACGTACCTGACCTTTTTCACCCCTCACCTGACCTTTTTATCCCTCACGTACCTTTCTACCGGAAACCACCTCACTCCACTTTTTGCACCAGAACCCGCGTTTATTATCTACTCTGCCCCATCACTCTGTATTTCATTTATCTCATAGCTTGCACTATAGTATCTCTTTCTCTATTTACATGATTTTTATTATTAATAATTTTTGTTCTTATATCTTCTCCAGCTTGTCTATCCATTTCTCTCATTTCCCTTCTCTCTTTAATCACCTCATCTTCTAAGCTTGACGAATTAAAAATTTCAGCAAATTCTACACATGATATTTTCGAATTTTTGAGGAAACAAACTGTTTTCCTCATGCTGATCTTCTTGTTTTAAAGGAACTGTTTTATAATGGCACTTAATTCCTATATTTTGCTTTCCATATTCCATCTTAAAATACCTATTCATACCTCTTCGTCCCAACTCCTTTGCGATTAGTAGATGTTGTTTCTATTAGTGCTGCTTTTGTTGTTGTTGTTGATTCCGGTGCTGCAAAGGATCCTATTCCAACACCAGTATCCTGGTCTTCAATAATGCCGTATATCGGTGTTGGTGTAGTAGTGCTGATGCTAGTTCTTCTGATGCTTCAACAACAGGTTCTTGAGTTGTTGTTGTTGTTGCTGTTTCTGTTGATTCCGGTGCTGCAAAGGATCCTATTCCAACATCAGTATCCTGATCTTCAATAATGCCATATATCTGTGTTGGTGTAGTAGTGCTGGTGCTAGTTCTCACTTCAAGAACAGGTTCTTGAGTTGTTGTTGACCCTATTATATGATTTTCTGCATATTCTTTCTTATTAAGAACATGAAACTCAGGTGTTCGAGTTGTTGTCATTAACATTATCTGTTCTTCACTTGAAATTTTATCATCATTATTTTTGGTTATATACTTTCCTCTAAGACCTCGATTTTGAGGTCTACCTTGAGGAACTGCGTAGAAATAGAATAGCGGAAGTATACATGATAATTAAGGTCCGTATCAGGATTTAAAACTAATTGTACTGGTTTTGAATTAACCAGTACAATAGATATTATTGATAAAACTAGTAAGAAGAGTTTAAACATTTTCCTTTTTATATTATTCAACACACACGCACATACCGTGAAATTGTTTTTCTGTATGAATGTTTGAAGACGCACACACCGTGAAATTGTTTTTCTGTATGAATGTGTTAACACGCCACGCTTTGTTGATGGCAATATTTTCGTTGTTGTCGTAATCGTTGGCCTCGTTGTTGTCGTAATCGTTGTCCTCGCTGTTGTTGTAATTTTATTTATTTATTTATTTAAAGTCAACTAAGAGCAGTTGACTGTAGGTAAGAAAAATATAATAAGTTAGATATAAAAATTAAAATTACATTTTTGTATATTAAAATTAAATGTGAATTAAAAGTAAAGAAAATATATAAATGTAAAATTAAAGTTAAAATTTACGTTAAACAGTAAAATTTTAAAAAGAAATTAAATTTTGAAATTTTGAAACTGGGACTAACAAATTAGCATTTGTTGCAGAGGATTGGGGAAACCCAGAAAAAAACCAATCAGATCGGTAGTGGTTAGTGAGGTTAGTTGTTAGTGTTAAATGTTAATGAATTAATGATGGCAGTTTTAATAGCTATTAGGGAACTCTCCGAGTTAATTACTCCAAAAATTTTGTTGTAGTCAGAGCAGAGAATTCGGAAAGGCTCATGCAGACTATAATTGTTATTGCAGAAATCAAGCAAAAGAGGTGTAAAATTTCTGGTTAATCTAGAGGGGATAGAGAAGTTAATTTGATTAAGCAAGATCGGGGAATCGATATCATACTTAATCAACTTAACAAGGAAAATGACACCTAACATTACGCGGCGGTTAGTAAGGGAAGTTAAATTTATTAGAAGGAGTCTACTAGAATAAGAGGGTAAATCAACACCAGAGACCCAGTTAAAACCACGAAGAGCAAAAAGTAACGAGAGCAACAGTCGCGCAAAACGCGACAGTGGGATACCCTTCGACCTATGTTCCCGTGTAGTTTAATTTGTTAAATTCATACACATATGCATATGCACATGCTTTGAAATTAATCCCGACAGATGGCGCTCGCCCGCCTCCCTTGTTAGCTGACAGATGCATTTGGTTTTATGCTCATACTTTCTTAAATAACTTCTGTGATTATTGTCCGACCGGATTGTGTGGACACTACGTAGATATTTCATTCAGCTTAGTATATCTTAAAGTCAGAAAGTTGTAACTTTTATACAGCGCTTACAAATTAAGTTCAAAAATTAAATTATTGATTTGTGCGGGCGGTGGGCGTGGCACCTAACATTTGAAATAAACTTGATCTGATTACAGTATACAGGAGTCTTCCTGCCAAATTTGGTAACTCTAGCTTATATAATAGCTGAGATCTGTGCATTCACACAGACAGACGGACAGACAGACAGACATTGCTCAATCGACTCGGCTTGTGATCCTGAGCAAGAATATATATACTTTATGGGGTCTCCCATGCCTCCTTCTGTCTGTTACATACATTTGCACAAAGTTAGTATACCCTTTTTTGACCATTTTCAATGGTCAAAGGGTATAAAAATTGTTTTTGCACAGATTCAATTCTGTCTTGGTGAACATGATATTGCGGTGACCAAGAATCGGGTGAACAAGGGAGGTGTAAAGCAACTTTGTTGTATAAGGGTCATTGAATTCCTTGGCCCTCCTTTTAATGAAACCAAGGGTTCGAGAGGCCTTATTTACAATTTGCGTAATATGGGAATCAAATCAGCATACATATAAATGTTAGAGAATTTTAAAATAGAGGGAAGATCGTTAATAAAGAGGTTAAAGAGTATAGGACCCAAATGACTACCCTGAGGAACACCTGAGGTAACAAAGATTGGCTTAGATACAGAATGTTTATAAAGAACTCTTTGGGACCTATTTTTTAAATAACTTGAAATCCAAAGCAGTAATTTGTAAGGAAACCCAATAAGATCCAACTTAGGAATCAGAAGTGAGTGGTTTACAGAATCAAAAGCCTTACTAAAATTAGTGTAAATGACATCAGTTTGCATCTTCTTCTGAAACCCTTTTATAATAAGAGATGAGAATTCCAGAAGATTAGTTGTGGAGGATCTGGATTTCATGAAACCATGTTGACATGGTGAAATAACGGACCTACACATGTGGGTTAGCTGGGCCGTAACAAGTTTTTAAATAATTTAGGTATAGAGGATAATTTAGAAATACACCTGTAATTCTTCACTTCTGATTTAGACCCATTTTTGTGAAGAGGGATAGAATATGATTCTTTCCAGACTGAAGAAAAATTACTAGTAGCTAAGGATAATTTGAATAACCTAAAAATGGGTCTATATAAGGAGAAGGCACAATATCTAAGAATGCATCCTGGTACTCCGTCAGGGCCAGGTGAGTTAATGGGTTTAACCAAGTGCAGGTTAGTAAGAAGAGAATCTTCATCAATACAAGGGCTAGAAATCGAATTAGAGTTATGAATAGGATAAGGATAAGAATGATTAGAATCATAGGTATTAGATGAATAGGTTGATTGGAAAAAATTCGCAAAAAAATCATAAGAGAGACGGGATGGGAATTCATTAGATTTAATTTTCAAGTTAACAAAATTATAAAACTGCTTAGGATCACGTGCAAATTGAAGCCGACAAATTTTTAAATTTTTTAAATTTTTTATAATACCGAGATTTTAAGTTTTTTACGCTGAGTAACTCACGTGTAAACCATGGAAGACTTTTAGTCTTGGCTGGGTATACACGTGGAACACACTCGTCAAAAAATTTGTTCAAGGTATTACAAAAATATGAAGTACAAGTAACTAAATTCGAGCATGCATAAAAACAAGACCAATCGTGTTCTAGAATTAGATTATAAAGCCTTACAAAGTCAGTTCTGCGGAAGCAGCGTGACTTCGAAACACACTTAACAATTTCAGTTTGCACGGGGACGGCAGTTCTAATACAAGTTCTAAAATAGGATGATAAGGATCTTCAGGAAAGACTAAGGGATTAGTTCTTGAAATGTTATTAATGTGAGTATCAGGAGTGAAAATTAAGTCAAGGATTTTTATGAAAATTGTTAATTTGAAACAAGGATAGTTCAGAGAGACCATAGATAAATGGGTTAAAGATGGAGGAAATCAAAACATTTGAATGAGAGGACCATTCTATTTGAGGTAAATTGAAATCACAAAAAACCAATAGGTAATCTCTATCCGAAAGTTTTGATTCTATAGATTTAATACAAGACAGGTGTTCTAAATACAAAGAAGTTTCTGAGGAAGGAGGAATGTAAGAACAAGATACATAAACTGAAATTTGATTTAAAGTTATTTTAACGCACACGAATTCTAAATTGGGCGGACAGTCTATTGCAACAATATCAGAAAACAGATTTGAATCAACGGCAATAAGAACCTCTCCTCCAGATCGCGACAAACGGTCACATCTGAAAGAAGTATACTTATTACAAAAGATTTCACTATTTTCGATATCCGGTTTCAACCAAGTCTCAATAAATATTAAAATATGATAGAAAAAAGATATACGATTAGTAAAAAGTTTGGAAAGTTTAGTATTTAGGCGTCGAACATTTTGATAGGCAACAAAGAGGTTAGTATTTAGTTTTATATAATTTTTAAGTTTTTTGCTGTTCCGTTCGGGGATTCAACGGCCAGCGAAGGAAGGGTAACAGGTGTATTAGTCTTTTGTTTAGGAGTAAACTCCTTAACAATTAGGTCAGGCGGCCAAAAAGATCCATTGCACGTAATTGGGAAATGTTCAGCCGAAATACTAATTTTAAAAGAAGATATTTCTCTGGGAAATTTAAAGTTAAATTTTTCCACGATTAAATTTTCAGACTGTATTTTAGAAAGGATGTATGTTTTTACATCATCTTTCGAAGTGTCAGGTGCCAGACGAGAAACGAAGACCGACTTCTTAGGTTTAACGGCAACTAGAGGTTTTACACTCTGTACCGTAATGGGGGGGAAATCCCTGGTAAAGTTAATAAATTGTATACACTCAGAATAGAGGAAGACGAATTGGAAGAGGTAGAAGGATTTGGAATGGAGGCATTACGTGGAACAGAAGTTTTCCGAGCATGACGGAGTAGGAGAATTTAAATTCAAGATAAGATCAGAAATTATAGGAGTAGAGGGTTGGAGGGTAAAAGTTTTCACTACTGGATTTGGGGGAGGTACTTTCGGTGAGGATACCGGAATTATTAAGGGATCGTTAATGGGTTTAAGAGAGTTAAATTGAGTCTCCATTTCTATGAACTGCGAATATAAAGAATACGTGAGAAAGAATACGGTTTTACAAAGATAGAGAGCAAAGAAAAGAAAAGTTGCGGCAATTATAACAACACAGCTGATTGCAAAAAGGAGAGCTGTAAAAGTAAGCACTAACACCAACGCAGTATACTCGGAGAGCGTAGAGAGCGAGCGTGAGAGTGGGAGAGTGTAAAAGTGTAAGCTCGAAGCGAGAGTAAAACAATAAAACAACAACTACAGCTGTTTCGTTGACACAAAGCAGCGAACTAAGAGAGTGGAGCAAACGTGAGAGAGCGAAAAAGCGTGAGAGTGTAAAATTGAAACAAAAACAAAAACAAATTTAAAGACGCTGAAGACGCTTGCTGTTCTTTTTTGGTGAGTTGTTAGAAAATAGGTCTAGACAGCCACCTGCCGTGCGTTTTTTTCCCTCTTAGCCCTATATGGTTCCCCAAATCTAGCTGGTGCTAGCAGGGGTGAAACAGGAACTGTTGCGAGCATGGACATTTAACCTATCCGGGGACGTCTCGAAGGACCCAACAATTGTCAACGAACATTTATTTTATAACAAACACGCAAACATTAACTAACTCAAGAACACTGTCAAACACATACTCACACGTTTAACATTCACAAACACATTCACATATATATATTATAGTTTCTTTAATTTCGCTTTCATTTTTTGTTTGTTTTTACTTCAATTAATTTGTTCATCCTTTTTGATTTCAATTTCTATTTTTTCTACATCACCTATCTTTCATTCATTCACACACACACAGACATAAATTTTCTAATGTAAATAAAGATAAAGAAAATTGATGAAACGTAAATAAACAGGGATTGAGTGATAGGACGGTAGATTTTTTTGTGTTTGAGAATTCTTGGTGTTGTTATTGTTGTGATTATTATTTTTTTCCTCAGCTGTTTCGTCGGGGCCAAAACGGATCGCGGGTGAGTCGATAACAATAACAAAAAATAAGCCGATTAACTCTCTAACTATCGCCTGCCTATCGTTAAGCAATATACAAACAAAAAAAATACTAACGCTACAGTCTGGTGCTTACTGTACAAGGAGATGGATTATCATATTATTATTAAAATTTAATTTGTTTGACTGTAACTTTTTTTTTAGTTTATTAGAATAAAATAAATAAACAAAATAAAATAAGAAATATTTAATTAATGAAAATTCGCACCCGCCTCAACCGGGAATTGAACACACACACTCTCCCGAAGGCGTCCGCCAATCTAACCACTCGGCCATTGGCTCACTACTTGGCCAATCGGCAAAGCTGCATTGTGAACCAATTCTGTTACCATACAATGCAAATAAAAAGTTTAATAAAATGCTGTGTGTCAGACGCTAGATTTGAACTTCGGTATTCTTGAGTAAATTAGGTATGCTTAAGTATATATGTTCAAAGTGAGTTTAATTCGTATCATATCTCACTTATTTACCAGGTGTACAAGTATGAAATGTCGGTTCGACATATACATGTCTCACAAACGTAAATATTTATCGATTGTCATAAAACTTTGACCATGTAAAGTGTCAACCTTGACTGTCGAACCACCATAATTTTGAGCAAATTGAGCATCATTATCGTGTACTCTCAGTGCAGTCAACATGTCGAGTTTCGTGCCGAATAAAGAGCAAACGCGGACAGTGTTAATTTTCTGTTTTCATTTGAAGAAAACAGCTGCGGAATCGCAACGAATGCTTGTTGAAGCCTTTGGCGAACAAGTACCAACTGTGAAAACGTATGAACGGTGGTTTCAACGCTTCAAAAGTGGTGATTTTGACGTCGACGACAAAGAGCACGGAAAACCACCAAAAAGGTACGAAGACGCCGAACTGCAAGCATTATTGGATGAAGACGATGCTCAAACGCAAAAACAACTCGCAGAGCAGTTGGAAGTAAGTCAACAAGCAGTTTCCAATCGCTTGCGAGAGAGAAAACGACCGGAATATCAAAAAAGACAACACAAGGTCATTTTTCTCCATGACAACGCTCCATCCCATACGGCAAGATCGGTTCGCGACACGTTGGAAACATTCAATTGGGAAGTGCTTCCGCATGCGGCTTATTCACCAGACCTGGCCCCATCCGATTACCACCTATTCGCTTCGATTGGACACGCACTCGCTGAGCAGCGCTTCGAAAGCTTACGAAAGTGTGAAAAAATAGCTGGATGAATGGTTCGCCGCAAAAGACGATGAGTTCTACTGACGAGGAATCCACAAATTGTCCGAGAGATGGGAAAAATGTGTAGCTAGCGACGGCAAATACTTTGAATATATGATTTTTTCTTTTTCCACAAAATTTAACGTGTTTTTTGATTAAAAAAAAAACGACATTTCATACTTGTACACCTGGTATAGTCCGACTTAAATGAAATTTTCACATAACGCCCGTGGCAAGGTATTTGTCATGTAAGATATACAACTTTGGTTGTTGAGCTAATATCGTAGTTTTTAAATAGTTATTACTGATTTTCAGAGGCGGGAAGGGGCGTGTCCAAATTTTAAAAAAACTTTGAGACACTGCAATATATACGTATTATATGTTGTCACAAAATGATGACTCTAGCTCTTACAGATTCTGAGATCCAGGTGTTCATACAGACAGACAGACAGACAGATAGACAGACGGACAGACAGATATGGCTCAATCGACTCGGCTACTGATACTGATTCTGAGTATATATAGTTTATGGGGTCGGATATGCCTCCTGCTGCCTGTTACGCACATTTTCGTTCCGACAAACACAATAGACCATGAATTTTTTTAAAATCCATGGCCTAACCAGAGAGACCAAATTAGAAAAAAATAGAAAATAAATTCAAACTAAATGAAATTAGTTAAGAAAAAGGAAGAAAATAATCAAAAAGGATAAAATATTAGGGAAGTAAGGCTAGATTTTCTTTTGAAATTATCATGCAGCATGATGCTGTAAGCGCAATATTTGTTTGTTTATAAATAACATTAAAGAAACTTAAAATGGAATAAATTGGTTTTTTGGAGGCACTAAGGACGGTAGCATAACAGCAATATGGGTAATATCGGTATTTCGATATTGGTAGTACATGGCTGGGTAGTCCGTCCGTTTATTTTGGCCTTCCCTTTTCTTGCCATTCGCCCCTTCTAGAGTCCTATAACCTGTCGATATTTTCGTGACGTCGATAACTGAACCTATACACAAAACCCCGCCCATTTCCCTGAGCTTAGCCGGCTGTAACGTAGACAGGGTGTGCAGGGGAGGATATTGGACTTCGGTCGTCACAGCCTTAATTATTGCTTGCTCCTGTAATGCTTCAATTCATTTAGTTTTCCCTCTACATACGCTTTTATTGTCAAGTCAAAATCATTTTTCGGTAGCGAAGAATTTTTAACTCGTTTTTGCTGTACATTTATATGACCATCACTATTATCATCACCTGTTAGGTTTTCAAGTTCTGTTTTGAAAATTGAAGAAAATTGTCTATTACTCTAATAATGACCAAACTTGTCAATAGACATTTGGATATTAATTGAAATGTCTGGGTGACTATTGTATTTATTAGTATATTATTTTCTCTTCACGCAACTCTTCTGTTATTGATAGAATTTCATTGGTATGATTGTTATTACTAGCAGCTTGTGAAGCTATTAAAAGTTGTAATCGTTCAACTAATTCGTTAACGTTATTCCAAAAGACATAATTTGGTTTGACCTGTTTTAACTTCATAAACATACTACCATCAACACCCCCTCCTTTCTTGGTTTGAATTGGTGTAGATACAGCTACAGGTTTTAATTTAGCTGTTGTCCTTGTTGACGATATCAAGGGTTTAATAATTTTAGTATATTTCAATGCACGAGTTCCTATAATTTGTTTTTGTGGATCATAACCTCTTCTATGTACACTCGTTTCTTCTAAAATTTCTTTATATGAATCTAAATCAGTTTTAGAGTAATTCGTTGGATGGTTATATAATTAGAGAGTATAAACCAAATGTTAGAGGCCATGTACTCCCGCTTGATAATATAATATTTTTGTTATTTACTTCTAGTTGTTTGTTACCCAACTCTAGTTTTGATTGAGACCCTGTTGGACCATAAACCTTATCCAAGAGATTATCATTTAAAAGTTTATTTACACTTAAATTAATATTGTCAGGTATTTGATCTTCATCACTTTCTTCACTTTCTACAATTTCTTCTTCTACAAGAACACTTGTCAAAAGCCAAGGAGCGGGCTTGAATGTACAATTGTTTCACGAAGTAGCCAACTTCGATCATCAGCATTCATCGCTGACTAACTTGGTGATCGAAGGCAGTTTCATCTCCACACTGCTAGAACTCGTTGGGAATTCTAGTGGTGCCGAAGTGGAAACCAATTCAATAAACCAAGCATGTCTCTTTGTTGTGTTTGGACTTAATACTGCATTGAATTCTTCTGCGAGAATTCCTGATTGCAGTTGCAATAGATAAGTTGCGACTAGATAAGCTATGATGCAGAAATCGACCCGATATTGACCTGGAGTCAGCTAAAATGTTATTAACAAATGCAGGTCGTAAGCCACGGTTATTACAAATAACGGTAAACACGCCGGACAATGCTCTACACCAATAGAGCTTTATGCTCCTTTTAACTAAGTGCTACTAGAATTCCCAACGAGTTCTAGCAGTGTGGAGATGAAACTGCCTTCGATCACCAAGTTAGTCAGCGATGAATGCTGATGATCGAAGTTGGCTACTTCGTGAAACAATTGTACATTCAAGCCCGCTCCTTGTCTTTTGACAAGTATTCTTGTTGTGTTTGGCAAAATATCGACTAGATAAGTTATGATGCAGAAATCGAACCGATATTGACCTTGAGTCAGCTAAAATGTTATTATCTTCATTTTCTATATTTGGTTAATAATAGTAAATATCATTATCACTATCATCATCATCGTCATCATTATCATTTATTTTATTTATTCTTTCATACTTTATTTTTTTAATTTTATTATAGTTGGTATGCTCTTGTTTTACATCTCTAACAAGTTCATGCAATGGTTCTGTAATAGGCTTAAAAGTTTCTTCCAAATGAGAGATATTATCATTTTTTGCTTGCTTTAATTCGGAAAATTTTCTTTTCAGAATATATATCGTTGTTATCAACTGATCTAATATTTTCCTATTCATTTTATTGAATTCAGATATCTATTTCTCTATGTTACAGCAATAGGTAAGTAAGCTCAAACAGGTACCGGTTTTATACAGCCAGTGAGCGAACGCGCCCTATGCTCGCTTGAGAACACACCCTCGCTCTCTCCACTAGAGCATAACGATCTAGAGAGAGTGAGAGCATTCAACCCTCATATTCTTGATCCTACATTCTCTCGTTTTATTTCACTGCACCCGCCCTATCCTCTTTTGAGAACACATCCTCGCTCTTTCCAATGGATCTTCACTAGAGCATGACGATCTAGAAAGAGAGATCATTCGACCCTCATTTTATGTTCTTTGATATTAAAGTTATTTAAAAATGAAGTAAGAGATGGCCACAGTTGAATGTATTAAATTGTTTTTGTTCTCTAACATAGTTATAATTGATATTTTTCCCCAAGTATTTCACAACTTCTTTTGGTGGTTGTAAATTCCCAAAACTATCAAAGTAGTGTATGCTCTTTCTGTTTTTATTATAAGCTACCCAATGTATACCATCTGATGATGAATCATCCAAGTTGACGACACCCGATTCACGAATCCATGGGGAACTTGGAAGTGAATCTCTCATAAATATACCTTTAAAATGGGAGATATGTTTTCGAGTAAAATTTTCAATATCAAAATTAGAAAGTGCTCTGTTGGGTAGCTTATTCTAGTAGTTTTTTTCTTTTCCTACACCCCCTCTAAACGGATTAAGATACAATCCATAACCTTTTTTATAAGGTTTAAGAATTATACCATTTCCCACATGAATACTCTCCATTTTCTTATTATGTCGCTTACTCTCTTCCAACTGTTTTTTCCTGTGTTTGCATTGGTGATTGCTTTAGCAATAGCAGCACTACCAAAAGCAAGACTGCCTATAGCGCTGAGAGCAGTTAAAATGGGAACAAGTGGTAAAAACCCACTTTTATGTTTTTTTTCTGACGTCCAATTGATTTGCTAACTGCTTTGCGTGCAACCCTAATTGCATCCATCAAGTCTAATGGCTTCATTTCTTTTAACGCTCGAATACCTGATTTGATAACATGTGAAATGTTCTTATTTCGCAGTTTACAATGCCTTTTCTTATTGTTCTTATTATTTTTTCCCCCTTCTTCCTTTTTCTCATACCCATTCCAAATTTCCTTTTTGCTTTCATTATATTTGTAACAAAATATGCTGACGATTTTTCTCCTAAACTAGAATCATTTGCATTTACACGTTCCCAAGCCCTGTTTATCAACTCTTTATTAGCCTCGTGTCGTTCACTTAATTCTACAAACCTCATCCAATTTATTTATTCCTCGATCGCCTCGTGCCAAACGTTTAGATAACTTTGTACCAGGACCACAAAAACTAATTATTTTATTTATAATACCACCTCGCTTCAAGTTTGAATTATGACTGGAACAATTATAAAAGCGTTTACCCATTTTATTTGTTGTTTAATCGATGAGTATTTCACATTGAATGAAGTAAAGTGCCTGAGTGACAATGCGTTTAATAAAACAAAAACAAGATATTTGTATTAGAATCATTGAGAGTGGTAATGATGGTCAATCACTGTCTCAAAGATTACCACGTCAAAGCCCCCTCTTAGCTAATACAATAGGAGCACTTGTTGTTAGACCATCCAACTGTGGTAAAACTAATCTAATGGTCGGCTTAATCGAGAGCCCAAACGGTTTAAAATTTGAGAAAATTTATCTATTCTCAAAGAGTTTGTATCAACCCAAGTACGAATATTTGGAAAAAATAGTGAAACCGATAAAAGGTATGGGGTACTATACTTTCTCGGAAAATGAAACAGTTTTACCACCCAACGAAGCTAAAAATAATTCAATTATGATTTTCGATGATGTTGCATGTGAAAAACAGAATAATATCCCTTCATATTTCTGCATGGGTCGTCATAATAATATTGATTCATTTTACTTATGTCAAACCTATACACATATCCCGAAACACCTTATTCGTGATAACGCAAATATGATAATAATATTCAGACAAGATGATTTAAATATGCGACATATTTACCGAGATCATATTAATACAGATATGAGTTATGATTCATTTCTGAAAATGTGTCAAAAGTGTTGGAAGGATAAATATGGGTTTCTGTTAATAAGCAAAGATAATGATATAGATAAGGGGCGCTATAGAAAGGGTTTCAATCAATTCATAGTCAATTAGGAATATAATAGGATATATTAACTGAGTGAATGTTATTATTCCCAGTATATCATTAGATTTCAAAATGATTAGATCATTCACATTAAATGGGAGTGAACCCATACTAAACACAAATTTTTTTCCGCCAATAGAACTGAATGGTGAATTTTCACATGTATAATTCTATACCCAATGTCGATGCTAGTAATAACTTATTTCATATTGGTGATAAGATAATTGACATTCCTATAGTGTCATATGAACTAGAAGATATTTATGATTATTTAAAAAACCAATTGCTAGCAGATGGTCTTGATAACACATTCAAGATAGAAAGCAATATTAATACACTTAAAGTGCATATTACTACAAGCACAGAACCCATTTATTTTAATAAAAAAGGTCAATTGGAAATTTATTTGGATTTAATAATAAAAATACTAAAAAAATAACATGTTTCTGAACAACCTGTAAACATTTTTAAAATAAATACAATACGCTTAGTGTGTAATATTGTAGGTGGTACATACATTGATGGCGTTCAGGATCATGCATTATATGAATTTGGTATTAATGTACCACCAGGGTATAAAATGAGTGTAACCCCTAATAATCTCATTTATTTACTAGTCAACACTAGAGAGATAAGAACTCTTTCTATACACAAAACTGATCAAAACGGTGATTTAATAAATTTACGAGGTGAAAAATTTACAATTCGTATTCATTTAAGACTAATACAATAATTGTATATAATAAAAGACCTGTCACTTACATTCCACAACCCACTTCCATTCGAAAAGTTAAACGAAGAGGTTTAAAGGAAAAAAAACAATAAGCTAACATTAAAAAATAAATTGATTCTAAAATGATTGGGATACAAGCTTAATACAAGTTTAATAACAAAAATATTAATATAGAGAAATAATGATGATGAATAAAGTATTAGCTGTTCGAGAAAAAACCTACTCTGATGAAAGTATATCAAAAAAAGACTATCATACTTATTCACCATATGAACAATCATTTACCATATCAACAATCATTATTGATGAAATCAGAATTACAATTCAAAACGTCGGCCTTCATGAGAGTTTTATCAATTTTCATGTTGTCATTGCTAAAGTTAAAGAAGATAATATACTGGACACTACAAATATTATTACAAAACTACAAAATAATTGTATGAAATATTTTCTGGATGAAATACATTATGAAATAAATGGTGTTGAGATTGATAGAACAAGATTTGTTGGTACTGCTTCTTCAATTAAAAACTATGTATCTTTGAATGAACTGGAGAGTAAGAGACTTTACAATTCTGGATGGAACGGATCTGGACACTTTGCTTTACAAAGTTATTGAATATTTTTAATATTCTGTTCCACTAAAAAATTTAGTTGGGTTTGCTGAAGATTTTAAGAAAGTTATATTAAACTGTAAACATGAACTAGTTCTTTTGATATCTAAAAATATGGATGAATTTTATGATGCAGCCCACGCTGGTAATAATTTAAGACTGAAAATGTTGAGTATAACATGGAAAATTCCTCATGTAACCCCCAGTGATTCAGCTAAAATTAAATTGTATGATATAATAAAAAGCGGTGCTAATCTTATCAAATCTTCCATTAGAATTTCGTAGTTGTATACCTATATTAACCCTAAACTTACTCAGGGTACACATCAAATTTGGAATGTTAAACTAGCTGCTAACCGTGAACGACGTTGATTCGCATTAATTGCGTTTAAAAAAGGAAATAAGTTTACCACAAACAATTTAACCAATCTAAAAGTCTTTCTAAATTCTGAAACATATCCCTATGATGATTTAAAATTAGATTGTACCAAGAATCGTTTTGCACACCTCTATGAAATGTATTCAAAGTTTCAAAATAGTTACTGACGGGAGCAGCACCCGAATTTTATGCTTAGTTATATTTAAATGTAAATGCTTCGCGCCACTGTTTGTTTTGATTGCAACTCTGTTATGACTCTGTTATGTACATGCTTAAAAAAGCTAGTTGCTCTAGCATTGATCATTACATTCTTTCACATCTACTGGTCATGTACACACGCGTCTATTCTATAATTCGACTACTAAAATTGCAACAAGTGAAGATTAACTAAAATAAACAATTGAACAAGCAAGAATTTTTTGTTGGCAATTAGTGCAAAGGTGGACATTCGGTTTTCCTCTAAACAGTTACTATATTCGAAACGAAACTCCATTGCTTTCACCACATGATTTTCTAGATTTATCATATCAAAATGAAATGGTAAAATCAGGTCCCATTGATGTTAGGGTATCAGCAGAGCTTAGTAGAATATCTAATGAAAGGACACAACTATATTGTATACTCTTATATGATCGGTTAGTTGAATAAAAAACGTTGAATGGATTAGTTCACCGCATTGTTTAACGGATATTAACGAGAATAATTAGCACTAGCAATAGAAACAAGAACAACAACATGAGTAAAGATATTGTATCGATTGATATTCAAGGGTTCCTCGGTAACATGAATGCCGATGTGTTTAACGTGAGCACCTGCCACGTTGGCTTAATCTCACGGTCCCCGATGGGACACGAGTTCTGAATTAAGCGTAGTACTAACGCCCCATTGAAAAAGTAACAAGTCACAATTCCTTTGGTACCAATTTGAATACATACTGTTGGACATGCATTCCCCCTTGGGTTGGAGCGAGGTGTACCTATCACCTCACCCCGCTCTCTGGGTTGCGGCACCCGGTTGAGAACGCAACTCCACGTCGAGCCTGCCGACCTCAATGAGAAGTCTTGGAGAAAATCTCAACCCGTGGGCTCGGTTAGCCCCCCTTCGGCCCTCAACAAGCCCGGGTATTAGGGAAACCCATTTTCTTCCCATTAGTCAGCTCGTACGACAAGCGGGAAATACTGTGGTTATATTCTAAGCCCCGTCAACCACATGGGGGAGTTCCTCGGTAACAATAAACAATTTATTTTAAAAGAAATTGGAGTGGTTTTTAGTAACATAAACGTTAGCACACTCAATTCTCATGCAATCATACATTCGCCATATGATTTTACTAAACTAAATAAGGACTTGAGAAAAACTGCTCCTTGGATAACCAAGACCCACCATAAAATTTGCTGGAATGACGGGTTGAACTACTATAGAGAAGTATAACAACATATAAGAAAAATAACTATCGGAAAACAAATAATTTGTAAAGGATATGAAAAAAAAATTTTTCTAAAAAACTATAACATAACAGATATTCATGAACTTGGTTCTCCTAAATTTAAAGAAATGTATAGGAACCAGTTTCCTTTTTGTTCACTACATTATATGCATTGAATAATGCTCATAAAATTTTAAACTACTTTGAGAGTTGCGAGAGAGAACATCTTTAAACATGGAAGAAAACAATAATAACAATAATTTTTCAAATTTAATAAATAAAATTATTATTTTAATATCTGACTTTGAGAATAAATTAACTGAAACAAATCTACAATTTCGTATCAAGTCAAGGAAGTTGTTCATGGAAGTTGGAAATTTTAATATTGTAAAGACACAATTTGGAGAACATTTTGAATTCTATAAATCTTGCTATGATAATACAGAATCATGTGCCTGCTTTTACTTTGTTATTCAACAATATAATGTTAAAAAACTTATTACATCATATAAACTACATGACTAAAATTCTTACATAAGCTACCTTTGTCAAATGTAAACATTAAATAAAAAAAAAGAACACAAGAAAGAAAAACTAGTTTCTTTGTTACGGGGGTGAAGTTTCCTATAGTCAGGGGAGAGAGGAAAAGAGGGAAAGGGAAAGACTAGAAGAGAAAAACTATTTTCTTTGTTACCGGGGTAAAGTTACCTATAGTCAAGGGAGAGAGAAAAAAAAAGAGTAGAAGAGAAAAACTAGTTTCTTTGTTTCGGGGGTGAAGTTCCCTACAGTTAGGGGAGAGAGGAAAAGAGATAGATGAAAAGAAAGAAGACAAGCTTAATGTTATGAAGATAAAGTCACCTATTTCATCAAACTGAAGCTCAGTTTAAAAGGATACTTTGAGGAAGGAAGGAAGAATTCAACAAATAATGAAGAAATATGAACTCACTAAAAATAAAAGAGTTTCTAAATCATTATGATGGTCCATGATCTTAAAAAGATGGAAGAAATAGAAGCATACTTAATGTTGGCGGAAAAGTCTCCATATAAGACATCCACATATGGAACACACAGATCCTCATGTCCATGGCCTTACGGTGAGGCGTATGAAGGACCTGATACCTGTGCATGCAGCAATGAGCAACGCCAAAACAACGATGCTGCAAGAATTATAAATCATTATAATAAACTTGTCTTACGTTTTACAAAATAAAAATTTTACAAAATAAAAATTTTATTTAAAACCAACTTGTTGTTGTTATTATTGTGGGAATACAAATTAAAGTTTATTTGTTGATTTCATTTGCTTAACACTATGAGTATTTTAACATGTAATACAAGTTTTAAATAAAGTTACTGGGGCAAAACAAACGACTTCGAGTTATGTGCAATTCAACACTGCGAATAAAATAATGCGCACGTCTTTTCAATTCAACAACTTCTCTCTCTGTGTCGCGTGATCTTCTTCTCTTTTCTTACTTAAACTTAAAAAAAACCATTCAAAGCGAAGAATCGTTTAAAAACTATCGATGGGTTCAATGATGTTGCATCGTGGAGGGTACGCTGTTACAGCGATACTATCCCAATCCTACATTCGGCTATGCTGATAATTCATTCGTCCCGAATGAACCCCATTTTTTCATAAATTATGCTACTTTATACATATTTTCAACTTTTCTTTTTTCATTAAAACTAATTCTATTCTCTTGCTGGATTCTCTTTATATTTTCCTGCGCTTTTTTCCGAGTTTCGTCTCGATCATCTATTAATTGATCTATTTCTAAATCCTTTAACAGTTTCCGTAAATCATCGTCTTTTTTGCGCATATTTAAACCTGTCACAAATTTTGAAAGGTGTGTATTTAGTTGTCCTTGGCTTTGTGTCATTCAGTATTTGCTGTATTCTGTCTACGTGATTGTAACAATTCGAAGGATTACTGTGACATAACTTTCCTAACATGGGAATAACGATTTTATGAATTCGTTCCACTTGTCTGTTTCCCCTAGGCATTCCCGTCGTTATATGAAGCAAGGAAATTCCCTGATCTGTGCAATAATCCCTGAATCCCGTAGACGTGAAAGCGCTGCCCCTGTCAGTAACAATTCGTCGCGGTTTCCCAAAAATAGCAGCTTGTTTGCTTAGTCGAATTATAACCTCCTCAGTGCCTGTCGATCGAGTTGGATATAGCTATATGAACTTAGTAAACCCATCAACTACAGCTAATATGTGATTATACTTCTTCTTTGTTTCCGTCAATGGTCCTACGTGGTCTATGCGATTGTGCTTTGTCGATTGGTGTCAACAATCCCTCCTTTTTTTGCTCGCTTTGAGTCTATTATCAAGCATTCAATACAACACTTGACAAACTTCTCTACTTTCGCTGCAAGATTTTTCATATAATAGGATTTTTCAATTAATTCTCTCGTTTTTTGAGCTCCATAGTGACCTTCTCTATGTACGTTCCCTATTATTTCTTCATGCATTGGTTCTGGAACGACTAATAATTCTTTAACAGCATCTTTATAGAGAATACCATTCGATAGAAAGAAATCATCGTACCTTTCAGAAAATTCTAACACTTTTTTGACAGCTCTGATCCACTCATCATTATCTTGTGCTTCCTTTAAACGGTACTTTGTCGAGTCTTCGATTAAAAAACAGTTCAAACGACTTAATGCATCTACGTGTCGCATCTGACTGCCTGACCTATGCTGCACCGAAAACTTAAACTCTTGTAAAAACATAGCCCAACGTGCTACTCTGGGAGGAACATCGTCTCTTCTTAGGGTCATTGCGAGCGCATGACAATCTGTTACTATTGTAAATTGAAGTCCCAGCAGAGAAATACGCCACTTTTTTATTGCGTTTACCACCGCCAATGCTTCCAGCTCGTACGCGCTATACTTCTCCTCAGTCGGAGTGGTCTTTCTGCTCATGAACTCGACAGGATGAAACAACTGATCCTCAGAGTCTTTCTGCATAAGCATTCCGCCAAATCCGTATTTGCTTGCATCTGTATGGACTTCTGTAACAGCGCGCGGATCATACATTCTCAACACCGGTGCTGTGACTAACAAATTTTTCAGCTGGTTAATGCTTAGCAAACACTGTTCGTCTAATACTATATTCCCACCATTAATCGTCTTACTTTCTTTCCTTAATAAGTCACTTAATGGTTTTACAATTAAAGCGTATCCTTTCATAAAACGGCGTAAATAAGATGTCAAGCCTAAAAATCTCTCGATCGCTTTTCTATTTTGAGGAATAGAAAAATTTACGATTTCATTTATTAACTCTCTAAGTACTGCACTGACGTAACGACAGAACATTGCAGGGGAGTTGCTTATAGCAAAGGGCACATGCGTAAACTCGTACTGCCCATTGTGTGTTACGAATGTTGTGAACTTCCTTGACTCTTTTTCGATAGGTACATGAAAAAATCCATTGGCCCAATCTAACGTGGAAAATACTTTAGCGCCCTAAAGCCGATCAAGCACGTCGTCTATCAAAAACAACGGGAAATTGTCACGCTTTATTTTTAAATTTAATTTTCTGTAATCGCAACAGAAACGCTTTGACCCATCCTTTTTCGTTACTAAAACCACTGGAGAAGCATACTCGGAACAACTCGGAACAATTATAACCTCTTCAAGCCAATTTTGAACTTGTCTTTCAATAAAACACTTGTTTTCATAAGACACCCGACGCGGAGGTTGAAAAACAGGTACATCGTCTTATAAAATAAGCTTCATCTCAACTGGTGACTTAATAAGTTTTAAAGGCTTGTATTTTTCAATTATTTCTACCACTTCGCTTTTCTGACTTTACTGTAAATGATTTAGATCAACTAAATCAATTACAGAGCTCTCTTCCAACATCTCTTTCACGCACATACTCTTAAATACCTTTATAGAATCAACGTTGGTTTCTCTTTCTATAAAAACAACCCCATTGGTGCTAAATAATATATCCACTGGACTTAAAACGTCGTTTCATATAATGGCAGCATACTCTAACTCTCTTTGTTTCACTAAATGAAAAGTTACAGTAATTGTTGTTTTATCAGCAAAAAGTTCTAAATTAAAACTACCAATGGTCACTACTGCATCTTGGCCAATTCCTTTCAGGTGTTTGATTTCCTTCCTCAGTTCAGCTCTTTTGAATTTTTGTAACAAATCCACTCTCATTAAACATACATCGCACCCAGAATCAATCATTGCAGCGAACGAGATATCTGAGGCAACAAAATTTTTATAAATCAGACAATCTCTAGGTGACTTTACTTCTAAAACATTAGCCGCCTCTGTTTTAAGAGGGACTGCAGTTTTATTTCATATTGTAGAAATATGACCGCTCTTTCTGCATTTAAAACAAACTACGTCTTTCTTGCAATCTCTTGCAATGTGCCCCTCTGCTGCACGCTTAAAACATTTCTTTTCGGTCACCTGTTTTCTTTTCCCTGTGCTCTGCTTGTCTCTAGATTTATTTGCATCATGTTCTTGCCTGTTAACAGCTTTAGCTCTAATTTTTTCGTAAGTTCCGATTTCTTTCTTCAATTCTTTTAAGGTTTCTGCTCTGTACAGACCAGCTTTGTTCAATTTGCTGTCAGGAATGCCTTCAACAAAGTACAAAATTAAGCTTTCTTCTTCTAACTTTATACGCTTACTAATTTCCATCAGCCTATACAGGAATTCCATGCAGGTTTCATTTTGTGTCTTCTGTCGTTCTCGCAACATTCTATGGATTTCTGCCGAACATAACTCTTTCCCAAACTCACTCTTTAATTCTGACTTTAGTTTAGACCAGCCTTGTACACCTGATAAACTTCTAATATAAAGCTTGGCTGCTCCATTTAATAGTTGTTCACTGTAAATGTATTTTTGTAAGTCATTCCACCCCACTGTTACCGCCACGTCTTCGAACTCATTTAGCCAATGGTTTACATCTTCCTGTGCTAACCCCGCGAAAGAAGAAATGCTATCCTTTATATCGCCTAGCGTAAACCTTGAACAAGTGTTATTGTTCACTTCATGGTATTCACTATTTGAACTAGTCGAACCAACGTTGTTTGCAACATCATCGTCCAATTCGGTCACATCAGCATCACTCAAACCAAAATGTTCAAAAAGACGATCTTGTAACACGCTCTTTCTACCTTCCGTGCTTAGACATAACTTACTCAGTTTAGCCTTCAACAAGGGAACTGTTAATGACAAAATGGATCTCGTGTCCATTGTTTTGCTCCCAGATGAAATCTACAGTGTTACAAAAACTGAATTAAAAATATATTCCTTAGAAATAATTGGAGTCAAAAATAAAAGAAAAAATTTTATTATGCCTTTTCGACGCCACGTGTTTGTCGAATTTCCGTCCTTTTCTCGCAGCTCTCCGCTAGTCAACACTTATCTCAGCTTTAGATGTATTGCGCTTGTCGGTTTTTTACCAACACTGGATCTCGAACAACTTCTCGATCCCTCGATGCCTCAGCACGTAATCGCGCCGAAGATCCGTCTTTGTTGTTGTACTGCTTTGTAATTTCCAACTGTAGTTTTTTGAGTTCCACGTCTACGCCCTCTTAGTGTCCTAATGCCCACCTCTGTGCAAGCAAAAGTTACGTTTCGCACAAGTCTTCCTGTATGCGTCTTCAATATCAAGCTTGCCCTTGTGCACTCGCTGCACACTCTTCTACAATATTTGCTTCTATGCAACAGAAGACTTGACTCGCTCGTTCCCTCGTAGCTTTAGCACACAGCAATTTCGTCTAGCCGGCAAAAATATTCTGCGTCGTTGTATTTCTTGCACCACTTTGCAGCCGTCTGCTGCTTTGTCGCTCTAGTCGTACTCTTCACTCTTGTGTATGTATGTCCAAAACGTTGCTTCTTGCGTCCGTTAAATTATGAAATGCACGCTCATAATTTGTTCCGTGTTATTTTGACGCAGCTTTAAGAATTTCACAACTGACCACTGATTTTTGCTACTTCAGTTTTCACTCTATTTGATTGTTTAATTACTGTTTACTCATTGAGCACATTATCGTGTACTTTGTTAAAAAAAATTTTCGAAATCATTTGCCGGACGAGCCCCCAAAATTTGTGGGAATACAAATTAAAGTTTATTTGTTGATTTCATTTGCTTAATACTATGAGTATTTTAACATGTAATACAAGTTTTAAATAAAGTTACTGGGGCAAAACAAACAACTTCGAACTCCGAATAAAATAATGCGCACGTCTTTTCAATTCAACAACTTCTCTCTCTGAGTCGCGTGATCTTCTTCTCTTTTCTTACTTAAACTTAAAAAAACCATTCAAAGCGAAGAATCGTTTAAAAACTATCGATGGGTTCAATGATGTTGCATCGAGGAGGGTACGCTGTTACAGCGATACTATCCCAATCCTACATTATTATTGTTATTATTATTGTTTAGCTGTTTAGCTGTTTAGCAGATGTTGTGGTTTAGCTGTTTAGCAGATGTTGTTGTTCAGCTGTTTAACTGTTTACACATTTCATGATTAACCACGTGCTCACAATCAATTAACACGCTTGAGAACACCCTTACCGTAATAATCTGATTAACCACGTGCTAACGATCAATTAGCACGATTGAGGACACCCTTACGGTAATAGTCATTTTCATGCTCATGGTCATGGCTAGGGTCACAAAAGAGGCGATCCACATATTAACATGTTGTGCGAGGGTGTCCCGGCCTGTCAAATATTACCCTCGTCAGCGATCCCCATGTGTTAAGATTCACCTGTCAACGTCATGAGTGACACGCGTGTGTGCACTGAGGCGTGCATGCACCCACAAACCCTAACACCGGTGCATGTAAACACGATCACGCACCGCTAATTTTATCCACCCACTCCACTTTTTGTTCCAGAAAAACCCATTAAATATACTAATTAGGACCCTAAATTGACCGATCTTGCCCAAAAAACACATTAAATATGCAAATTAGCTCCCTTAATTGACCGATCTTGCCCAAAAAACCCATTAAATATGCAAATTGGCTCCCTTAATTACCTTACCCCCCTCGTCGCACCCCATTAATTTTGATTCCCCACTCCACTTTTTGTCCCAGAACCCCCAATATATATCTACTGAAGAATATGTTTTTTGGGGTGCCTGTCGCATTTAGCTGTTGTACATGTTTTACAATTGATTACTACTTTATTGGATAATTTCGACATTTTCCGAAAATAATAATCCCGAGTGATTAATTATTATTTTCATAGTGATAATCTTCTCAATTTGTTTACATTGGACTGTAATGTCTTCAACACCATTTGTCGAAAAATTTAACATCAAGTCATGTGGTATAAATTAAGAAGTTGTGGTCCATCAGGATAATAGTCAATCAGTTGGTCCTCGAATCGCTATTTCCTGGATTGCTCGTGCTGCAGGGTCTTAGTAATATGCGGGTGTGTGTAGGCCTACCGGCGTCTCCATTTCCTTCGTTGTAACAATAGGTTAGAAGGTAACAATATTTCGCCCTGAAGGCTCAATGACCGAATAATAAAAGCATGATGGCTAATGCCGTAATAGTGTTATGAACCAAGTGCTCTTTATTAAATGGAAATAACTTCAAATTATACAATAGCTATAGTAAGGGTGAAGGCAAAAGCTACCCTGACAAAAGCTACAATGGCAAACTAAAAATACTTAAGCAACATGAGCTAAGTGTGAACTCAGCATAAATAAAAATGCTAGTCTTTTGTCTAAACAAGAGCTCAGGCTACCACGCTGGCCAGGACAATGGATTTGATGTATTTCATGGGTCACCATTATCAGTCCGACGTCTGCTTGAATAGTACGAGCACCGTTTAGCTATTAGTTTCTCCCCCTCAGAACTGAGACTGTCCTCGGTCGCATTAAACTTATCGATGGCCTCTTGAAGCTCGTATTTTCCTCAGATATAGGCAAAGGAGAATTGAACCATTGCATATGAGGACAAATCCCACTGCACCTGAAAACCAAGCCTTCGGTGATCCAGCTTTTTCCTTGAACTCTCGAATGATAGTCTGGATCATTGTAGGGTAAATAATTATTATCTGGATAATCTTTTCAGATTAAAAGATTTGTATACTAGAAGCTGCTATCAAACTTATTATGGGGACATCTATCGGATGCTCAGCCAGTATAGACTTCAAATTCATATGGTTACGTTTTCAAATTAGGTTTATTATCATTTTATTCCTAGCTTATAGTGTTTCATACAAATAAGGAGTGTCAACTAATTAATTTTGCTTTGCTTTTAATAAAATACTAATTACTGTATTTATTTTTGTGTCTCAGAATTAATCATTACTTGCCAATTATTTAACTCAATAAGTTCGGATCACCTAATTTTTTCAAATTGAATATGCATAATTATATCCCTTTTTTCCCATACTAGTATGAGGGTTAAAATTTATATGTCAATTTTTATATACTTTACAATTTTTGCTAGCGTGCTGTGAAGCGTTCGACTTATCCGTTTGAACTACTGTGTAGTGAGCGTGCATTTATGCCGTATTGATTTTTTAATTATGAGGTAATCGTTTCGCAGTTGAAAAATGTTTCGTTAGTTTCGTACAGTTTATTATCTTTGTACTTGGAAATCGATTTTCATGGATTATTAGATGCCTGAAACAATTCAAGGGGTTTCCTTTTAGTTTCAATAATGTAAGTCATTGACAGTTCACAATGAACTGTGGCAACATCAAATTGACGATCGTCCTGTACGGCATTTATGTTTTGTAGTCGAAAGACTTGCAGAACACTTTTTCATTATGCTCGTTAATACTTTCTACCTTTTCATTTTTGCAATCATTCCTGTGCGGTCAATTGCGTGCTGCGCACCTCTTGATGGAGTACAGTCTTGGTAGTTTTGAAATCTAATTCCCATAGTCCTCCCATGTGCGTAGCCAGCGATAGTGTGAACGAAAAAGCAGCACCCTTATCTTGATGCGAATTCTAGAAATTCGTACGCTTGTACCTCGATCCTGTCCCACAGCTCGCTTAATTGCATGGTCTGCGGTCATCCTTGGCGACCACGAACCTTTGAAAACATAATAAAAATAATTCAGTGGAAAGATCGGAAACAACTTCTTGGACGCAAAACACACGAACAGCGCTATGTAGGACTTACAAGGGTGCCTACCACAAATCACATCAAGTTCTCTTACCTTAATTAATAAATGGATTCAATCAAATGAATGACTCATGACGAGCCATAATTTAGACAATTCTTAATTAGAATTTTTTTTTACATTCCGCCGACAACGCATTTTTTCAAACTGGGAATTCCTATATATACATTTTGCTATGAAGCGGAACATGTACACACCATTTACAATTTGAGGCATAACGAATAGTTTTCGATGACATCCAAAAGATCCGACCTCTGAGTGCCTCGCCTCAAGTTTCAGAACCTATTTGTATTATTTGAAATGCGGATTTATGGGCCAATCTTTTTTCTTCTCCAAAAACGAAGGACCGTTGAACTAGATAGACCAGAGACATCACAACCCTTCGAAATAGTATCTACTGGGTTCTGTTTGGTAGGGTAATGTCGCCATGTAGCTTCTCAAAACCACTCCTGAATCTAAGCCCCTCTATTCGAAACGAACATTGCTAATGACGAAGAATTTTAGAATCCGACCAATAAACGATTCGTTCGATTGGCTATTTAAATAACGCTTTAATTCTCCGGCAGAGATCTTCTTGAAGGTGAGAGGCTGATAACTCAAGTCTTGGAAGTGTTTTTGTTTTCAGCGATGATACATTTGACTTTGAAGTCCTCAATGATACCTTATAGCCTTCAGCAGTTTACTACGAATATATACGCAAGCACGTAAGCTACAATTACTGCGTCGGCGAACCCATTTAGTTGTATTGGTGACATCGTCTCCATATTATAATGTTTCTTTTTGTCGCTCGAAGAGTAATGAATGTTTGAAGTCAATCTGTATGGTGGCTTCACGTTTTCTGCGTACCGGCGGAGGTGAATTAATACAGGCGAGTGATCAGATGACAGATCCGGCAGACATTCAGCTTTAACCAAACTGCGGGAAATATTTTTCGTAACTGCGAAGTCGATCAGGTCAGGCAGCTTATTGAGGTCTGATGGCCAGTATGTAGGACTCCCGGGGGAAACATGGTCAAGTTTATTAGTGGCTTTTATTATGGTCTTATAAAGCTGTTTTCCTTTTGGGTTCACAAGTCGCGATCCCCAGTGAGTATGTTTAGCGTTGTAGTCGCCTGCTGCAATGTGGCCCTAGTGCTTGGAAGAAATCCAGGAATTGAGCTTCTAATACTGTGAAACGGGGGGGGCAGTATACGGCCGCTAGTGTGAGGAGAGTGTTGTCCTCCAGCTGAATGTTGATAGATGTGGCCTGAAGATGATTTTCCGCAAATTCTTTGTAAATGTGGTGCTTCATACGGTTCCTTATGAGTATGGCGGTGCCACCGTGTGCTTTTCCGATGATTTGTACCATAGAAATGGTAGTCTCTTATTTGAAAATTGTATTTGCTTGTGAGATGAGTCTCCGAAAGAAGCATTACGTCGATGTGCTTCTCATGTAGGAATTGAGCTAGCTCAAGTTTGCGCTGTGAAACGCCATTGGCGTTCCACGTAGCTATGCGTAAGGTAGCCATTATTTATTTGATTGTTGGGCTACAAGCATTTTTATCAAAAGGTTTTGATTACGCATCATGTCTTGAATGGTGGTCTTCATAAATGTCATAAATTCCATCATGCTCTCTTGTAGGGCTTGCATCATAGCTTCAGTTTTTGTTTCCTGCTGCGCAGCTTGGTTATAGTTTTGTTGTGTGTCTAATTTTGTGTGCACTTCATGTGGGGTTCGAGAATTTTGGGTTGGAGGCGTCATACCGGATTTTAAAACGTTTGCAAATGTTATCTTGTTAGTGTTGGATGTAGGCCAGGGAGCGAAACTTGCTGCTTTCGAGAAAAGTACTTCAGGATTTGTTTCTGATGGTGTCAGCGTAGCTGTTCCTTGGTGTGTCTGCGCCGTGTTCATTCCTTTGTAAAGACGGATTTTCAGCTCTTTGTAGATTGGACAGCCTCTGTAGTTTGCTGTGTGATTGCCCCCACAGTTATTGCATTTTTTCTCGCATCCATTTTCTTTGTTAGTGTTTGGAGTCGTGGAGATCTCCACAGACTACGCACACCGGGCGAAGTGTACAATACGACCTCGTGTGGCCATACTCATACTGTGCACATTGTACAGGAGCGTTACATTTGTGCGGCTCTTCTACTGTGATCCTACGGTGCAGAAGGAGCTGGAGTTTGTAAATTAGGTGAACCTCGTTTTTTCTAGGAGGCTTGTTTGCTGGTTCAAGCTCAATCTTGAAGAGTGGTTGGGGCTGCCTGTTTCTGTTTTTGATATTGAACACGCTTTTGGCGTAAAATCCCTTTTCCTTTAGCGCCTCAGTTATCTCTTCGGGCGTAACATCAGACTCAATGCCCTTCAGTACTACTTGTAGGCCCTTGCTGCTTTTAAGCTGGTAGGTGTAGAAGCCTATTTTTTGTGCGGTAAGATAGTTTGTGACTTTTCTGTAGTTGTCCTCCGTTTTCGTTTGAAGTTTGATTTCATGGATAATACCTCTTACGAGGGGAATTATATGAAAGCTATCTTTTCCAATAAGGTCAATCAAAGCATTTACAAAACCGCTTGTGCTCTTCTCCCGGATGTATATTGGCGGAGGCTTTGTTTTCTTCGGTTCGATATCAACAGATCCCAGCGGCACGTCCTCCGCGGTATCTGCCAGCAAGGCAAATCTGTTGGTATTTCCGGGGGCTACATTGTTGATCAAGGTAGAGTTGTCGCGTGTATTTTTCGGCTTGTTTTCCAAATCTGAATTTTCCGGGCTGAGCTTTCGCTTTATTGTAATGTAGCGGTCCATTCCAGTCTGCCAGGTCGACCCAGCTTTTTTGTTTACGTTTTCTTTTTGTTTTGCTGGTAGTGCAGCAGAACCGTTTATTGCTTGCGGTTTTGCTTTTGCTGACTCAGTCAGAACGTGAGCGGGTGCAGCCGATGACGAGATAGAGCGGGCTGTCGGTATATCTCCAGCTGTTGTTGTTGGAGGTAGCGGGGCTTCTGTCGGAGCTAAGAGAGCGGGAGAGCAAGAGCGCGCTCTTTCTTGATTTGTTGGTAGAAGAAGGTTTCTTGGGCTATGGGTTATTGACCGCTCGATGTCTGCGCTTGGGGTTGTCGGTGAGACGTAGGAGAAGTACGCGTTGTTGCATTGAACTGAGAGCCGGCGTTCGTCTTGCTCACGCTGACGCTGAGCGCGAGTGTCGTTCTGACTCATAGTTTTATTATTTAAGATAACAAATCACTATATATGTTTAAGCGATATTGCATCGCATAGAGCGTCTCTTTCGCTTTCGGATTATTTATTTAGTTTATTTTATTAGGCGTTCACTTCACTCAAAACAACCGATTTTGTGCGGAGCTCGATAAAAACACGTCTTTACACGTCGGTGCCGTATGTCAAAATGATGGTTCTCAGAATCTTCGATTGTATTCGCTATATGATGTCAATATTGCTGTTGCTTGCATTGCCCCATAGCTGTGTGGCATAGGTCCAAATAGTTTTCAATACGGAATTGTAGAGTGAGTTGTTGTGCCTGCGCCATGTGAGTCTGCTGGCGAGGTGTACTCCCAGGTACGTTACCACATCTGCTCCCGGGAGTGGTACGTTGTTCAACAAAGATGCTCCAGGTAAACCTGCACCACGCCAGAAAATTTTATCCACAGAGACCTGGTGGCTACGGCTATTGAGGTACCCACGGCTGAGGGTGTCCGGGAGGTAGTGATCGCCTCTACCCACTTTCCGAGCGACTTGGATGACGTCCCCTCCAAAGAGGTTTAGCGGCTAGTGGACTTCTGCCGCCAGCACAACAAGTCGCTCGTGATCGGCTATGATGCCAATGCACATCACACGATATCGGGAAGCAGCGATGTCAATAAACGTGGTGAGTCCCTTTTAGAATAGCGATTGTTTTGTCAATTAGATGTTGCTAACATAGGGTGTAAACCTACTTTTATTATCGCCATTAGAGAAGAGGTTCAGCTGGTCAACTGGCGGGTCACTGACGAAACCACCTTGTCAGACCATCACCACATCAGGTTCGAACTCCCTGGCCAAGTCGACATCCGTCAGAACTCTTTCTGTCCCAAAAACACAAATTGGGAATTCTTCAAATCCTCTGTGGCTTTTAAAGCAGACTCGTTGATCAGCAACCCAAATTGGAGATGGAACTTGCTTCTGATCTTTTTCAAGATGTGCTAATCACATCCTACAAGGAAAGGTCTGTTTGGAAGACCTTGTGAGGACTCACATTTTGAGCCCCACAAATTTGCGCCTAGATCTAAGTAATCATAAGGAAATGGAACCACCCAATGGAGGGAAATAGATTATGGGCAATGGAGCCAAAAAATGAAGACATAGCAATAGTAGTTATCTAATTATAAGTTAGATAGAGCAATGAAGCCACCAAATGAAGTCATAGAAATAGTTGTTTAGTTATAACTCAGACGACAGTGAAACCGATATACCCCACCAGAAACATATCTATAAGTATAGGGTATATAGTCTCGCTCACCGAAAACCCACCACCGTTTACATACTTGAGACGGGAGCAAGCGAGATAGCAGCGACCGGCCAACCAGTGCGAACGGAGCAGCAACAGTGAGAGCACGCAAAAGAGCGGCGCTCTCACACATACAAGCGCACACTTGAGCGGCCCACGCAACAGCTGGAGAGATCACACTTGAGCGCACTCAAGAGCGGCGTTCTCAACGCAGCATCACAAACAAACGAGAGAGGGAACGTACACAGATACCCGAACATGAGCGACACACACACACAGCGCACACTTGAGCGGACCACGGAACAGCTGGAGAGAGCGTACGCACGTGAGCGAAACCAAGAGCGGCGCTCTCAACGCAAAGCCATCCGCGCATAGCAACCCACACAACGAGAGAGGACACGCACTCGTACGCACACAGAAGCCAGCGAATGAGTCGACTGAGAGAGAGCGAAAGTAGGTCACTCAAACGGCAGTGCAGGCGCTCACGCACTCAAAACGAATGGCAGAGGAAGCAACAGGGGCTTTTGAGTGAAAACCGGCAAAATGCAGCTGAGTGCCGGCAAAGGAGATGAGCGCAAAAGAGAGTCGAGCAGTGACCCTGAAAGGGAACAGATGTGAGAAAGTGCAAGTGCCAGTGCCAACAAGAAAACAAGGAAGTGCCAAGCCGAGGAGGGGAAAAAGACAAGTCGGAACAGGATCATCGACGACCAAAGGAAGAACACAGCCAGAGGAATACGAGAAGATACACATCAAGCCGACAGACAAGCAAGGTGAGCGAGCCACACCACGGCACAAAAGCAGGGAAACGTAGACCTAGGGAAATTAGGTAAAACAGTGTGCGGTGCTAGGCAGGGTATGAAATTGTAAATAAGTCTAAGAAACGAAGAAAAATAAACAAAATTAAAATAAACGCAAAGTGCAGTGTTAAAATGTTTGTTTTGAGTTAAAAAAAAGGGCCACGGTACTTGGTGTGAGAGCCCCAGTTGAGAGAGGCAAAAAACCACTCAAACTGGAGGCGCTCGCGTGGATATTAGCGTAGTATTGGCTGTGAGTTATGTCCTGCATTTTATTTTAAGTGTAGTGTTTTCTGGAGGTGCGCGTGTAGGTAAGAGTATATGTGTAGGCGTGTATAGGTGTGTGTAGAGGTGTGTAGGTGTGTAAAGTCGGCAATATCAGTGCAGGAGAGTAACGCACGTCTGTGTGTTCTCACTGTACTGGGGTTTCACTGGTTCGACGACAGTCAACACCCATCGCATACAGTGAAGCTTCTAGTACAGCCGCAGGGCGAAAGTCTCAAAACTGACGGTCAACATCCCGGCCTTGAGACTCTCAAACTGTAAAGAGAACACTCAGTATGCGATATTTTCCCTGTTACTGGCTGCTGACGGACCACACCACTCTGCACCTCGCCCTCGAGTCGGCCTCGCCACTTGAAAAGCCCTGCCTTTTCCCCCTCGTCACCCAAACATTCACCGCCCCCTCGTCCAGGGTCTCTGCACCAATACAAATGTCTTGTAATGGTAGCCCTGGCACGATTGAGCTCACCTCAGCCCTAGAACGCTACCTTACAGGTGGCGCCCGAGCAGGGACCCTGAGACTCGTCGAAGGGGATTCCATCTTACGTGGCGTAAAGAACCACATACGGGTCCGAGGGAAACAAGGGCGGTGCGGCGGCAGAGCACGTAGCGGCAGTGGCACTGGCAGCGATTCGTCGGCAAAACGACGAGACACCGTTACAGTGCAGTGTGTCGTTGTTACAGGCACACACACCACACACACCAGATTGTTAGTGTTATGAAAGCGTATAAGAGCGACTCCTTGAGAAGTAAGGAACTGAGAAAGCTTGTACAGAGACTGAGAAACTAGCACAGAGACAGGGACATAGACGAGGACATAGAACAGGGACGGACTAGAAGGATGATAAGCACGAGTTAGTTTTAGCAAGGTTTAGGATTATAAGCGCGAGTTAGTTTTAGCAAGGATAGGATTACGTCGATGCAAGGAGACAGACAGGACCAGACCAGGACGACAGGGCCCCGATTTGCAAGGTTGCAAGACGTAGCTGGGACAGAGACAAGTAAGAGCACCGTTAGACTGTCGCCCTAACGACCGAGGGGTGCGGGGAACTGCCGAGTCGCCATCGGTGTGGTGAGCAGATCCGCGTGCGTCGACTGCGCTGCAGCAGAAACCGAGAACCGTTGCCCGACTTGGATATAGAAGGCCGACGGTCAGAAACAGGAGTATCAGTCAGCTCCCGGCCTTCCTGGCAAGCACAGCTCAAGCGTCAAAGTTGAGCTTGATTAATAAAGTTTAAAAGTGAATTGTTTTACAAGCAAGGATCAATAAGCAACCAGCAAGGATCAAGTGAACGATCAACGAACAAGGATATACGAGCAAGGACCAAGTGAACGATCAGCGAACAAGGATATACGAGCAAGGATTAAGATAACGATCAGCGAAAAAAGGATATACGATCAAGGATATACGAGCAAGGATACAACGATCATAGAGGCACAACCAACAGCAAACAACAAGGATATACGAGCAAGGATACAACGATCATAGGACAAGCAACAAGGGTTTACGAGCCAAGAAGTATCAACAAACAGAAAATATCAAGCAAGCAGACCACAAACAACAAGCCATGATAGGACCACTGATGGGCCACGACGCGTCATCTTTGATTGTCGACAGCGTTACGTCAAGAATGCGTCGACAATGTCAAGAATGTGTCGACAATGTCAAGAATGCGTCGACAATGTCATTAATGCGTCGACAATGTCGACTATGTAGACAATATGAAGAGTTGGTCTCCGGCGGAGATATTTTAAAGTACTTTATGATAAGGAAATTAAGCGTCCACTAGTTTTTTGGAACTTGGGGAAGATAAAATATCCAAATTTAGCAAGATTAGCAAGATTACCGGCTTCCTCCTCTCAAATTGAACGCATTTTTTCAAGCTGGGCTCATGTTCATTCATATGCAAGAAATAAGCTTTTATTTGAAAGATCAAAAAACTTGTACATATATATTATTCATTAAGAGTTAAAGATGTTTCAGAAGATGACCATACCGAATAAAATAAAAATGAATAAATTGTTCTTTATTTAATAAAATGTATTATATTTTCTTTACTAAGACATTGTCGACATTGTCGACGTGTCGTCTCCAAACATTGTCGACATTCGATTGTCGATACGTAGACAATCGTGTAGCCTACACCGTGTAGTCTACGTGGCACATCACTGGATAGGACTTCGATGGGTCGCTTTTCGCCGAAAGGCCGAGCTGGAAGCGATGGCAGACGAGTTTGGATTCAAACGGGAGGGCACCGTGGAGCAGTTGCGAGCCCGGTTGTCGATTTTTATCAACCGAAAGGACCACACCTCCGACGTTATCGCCCGCCTGCAAGCTCATGAGGCTAACTTCGGTGCCGTCGCAAGCCCAGACAGAAGGCTCCCAGTCTTCGACCAGTTACCGAGCCCTGCCGAAGGAGAGGTAGGTCGAGAACAGCCGAGTACAGAATCTGCCTCCGAAGTCAAACCAGCGATGACAACACAGACACTCACAGTGCCCCAGCCTAGGGAAGCCTTGGAGTCACGTCACCAGCCAGCAACAAATAACCTGCCAACAGCGCATATCCAGCATCAAAGCGGCCAGGATACCACCCCGGATTTGAGAGGCAAGATAGCGCTGCTTTTGCTCACACAGCAGACCGCATGCGACGCTGGGGAGTAACATTTGACGGAACCTCCAACCCACTACAGTTCATCGAGCTCCTGGAGGAGCGGGCTACCAGCTACCGTATCGACCCGAGGGACATGCCGCAAGCCATACCCGAACTACTGCTGGGGTCAGCCGAAGACTGGTTCCGGACGAGCGGGCTACAAGGCGAAACATGGACGGTATTCCGGAGAGAATTTCTGGACTTCTTCCTGCCGCCACGTTACTTCCAGAGGCTCGAAGACGAGATAAGGCTCAGATACCAGAAGTCGGGAGAATCACACAAAGTGTATATGGTGGACATGAGGCTCATGATGCGTCCAACGGGATATTCGGATACCCAGGAGTTAGAACGAGTGTACGAGAACCTGCTGCCGGAGTACCAATTGTTCGTGAGACGAAACGACTTCCGAACGTTGCAAGAACTGACCGCCCTTGCCATAAATTACGAAGTGGCGCGAGAGCGAGAGAGGGAGAGGTACCAGTGGAACTCTTACCAGAAACAGCGACAACAACCCATCCCGAAGCCAAGGAATCAAGAATCAAGCAGCCGAGGATCAACGTGCGTGACGCCTGTCGAAACTGCGGAATGATCGGACATTTCTCTAGAGAGTGCCGCAATATGCGGGTGCACTTCTGTTGGATATGCGGAAAGCAAGGAGTGCGCACGATGGATTGTTGCCAGAACCAGCCGTCGGGAAACGGACAGCCGCCCTCCCTGAAGCCAGACGCAGCGGGGGCGCCGGGAAAGAATGTCCGGAAGTAGCGGGATTTCTACAACTCCACGGTGGCCGCATTACCGCCCGCATCATCATTGAGGGTTACGTGGTGGCAGCTACCGTCGACACTGGAGCAACGAGGAGTTTCATTGGCTCGTGGTTAGCCAAGAAACTGAGGAACGCCAGCAACAGATGCAACGTGAAGACTGTGGACGCACTAGCGGACGGAAGCCGGAAAGAGCTCACGCAAGCTCTCTGGATGGATGTACAGATCGGATCCTCCTGTATAAAAGTCCAAATGTTGGAGTTGCCCGTTGTGCTGGACGACTTACTGCTCTGTTTGGACTTCCTGGGGGCTATCGACGCCGTGCTCATATCTGGGGGAGTGTCCTCGCACCTAGACACACGAGTGGTAAGCCACGTTCCACCCAGGGAGTTGGCAACAACAACGGATTCCAAAGACCCGGCAAAGGAGGCATCAGCAGGCGCACAGGACACGAGTACCCCTCAGGAAACATTACGAAGTACAGTCGGCAAACGCGCGACTGTGACTTCCATCAAGGAGACCCCTACGGCAGCATTACGAAGTACAGTCGGCAAACGCGCGACTGTGACTTCCATCAAGGAGACCCCTACAGCAGCACCACGAAGTACAGTCGGCAGACGTGCGACTGTGACTTCATCCCAGGAAACCACGGTAGAACGACAGACAACACACGCGGAAGGTTATGAGGACAACATGGCCAGGTTCTTGGACCCGAAGGTGGAAGAGGCGATCGAGAAGAACCCCTTTCGACAGAAGAGGACGACACCCAAGCTCAGGGAGTGCACCCCCGTGACGGGACTCGCAACGGTTGGGATGATGCCGGCCGCAACAGGAGGAGGGGACCAACTAAATGTACCACCCATCGCACCATGGGTCAACAAGTTCCTGGAAAACGAGCTGGCGCTGTTTGATGGCTTGTCCGGTGTCTCACGAATCACCGAACATGTGATCGTTCTGAAAGATGACCGACCTATCAAGATCATCAACGAGCACGTCGACGAGTTGCTGTGAGAAGGGTGTATGCCCGCACAGCGCTCCAATCGTGTTGGTTGGAAAGAAGACAGGGGAGACTCGGATGTGCGTCGATTTCCGCCAGCTAAACGCGCGCTCGACACCCGATGCTTACCCACTTCCTCGGATCATCTCGATTTTGGAGAGACTGAGAAACGCCAAGTTCATCAGCACCTTGGACCTCAAAAGCGGTTACTGGCAGATCCCAATGGCAAAACAGAGCCGCGAGTGCATGGCTTTCACCGTACCTGAGCGAGGACTGTTCCAAAATGGAAAGTAATGCCTTTTGGACTACATTCGGCGCCAGCGACGTTTCAACGCGCTTTGGATAGCGTCATAGGACCCGAGATGGAGCCACACGCCTTCGCCTATCTAGATGACATCATTGTCATCGGAACGTCGCTGGAGGAACACGTCCGTAACCTACGCGAGGTATTTCGGAGGTTGAGGGAGGCTAACCTCCGGCAAAACAGGAAGAAGTGCCATTTCATCCAACGAAAGATCGTGTACCTTGGCCACGTGGTCAGTGAGCAGGGGATACACACGGATCCGGACAAAGTGGTCGCCGTCCGTAACTTGAAACCTCCTACAAGCACCAAGGAGTTACGACGCTGCCTAGGGATATCGTTCTGGTATCGTCGCTTCGTCCCAAACTTCGCAACCGTAGTGCTACCAATGTCGCAGCTATTACGGAAGGGTCGAGGAAGGGAGTGGACGAGCGAGCAGCAGGAGGCGTTTGAGCAGCTGAAAGCGTTGCTAGCGGAAGCGCCTGTCCTGACGTGCCTCGACTTCACCAGAAAGTTTGCGCTACAGACAAATGCGAGCGATTACGGGATTGGAGGAGTCCTAACCCAAGACATGGACGAAGGAGAGCGGGTTATAGCATACGTGAGCCGACGACTCATCAAGGCGGAGGAAAACTACTGCGCAACAGAGAAGGAGTGCCTGGCTATTATCTGGGCCATCCGTAAGCTGCGATGCTACCTGGAGGGGTATTGGTTCGACGTAGTGACAGATCATTTAGCCTTAAAATGGCTAAATACGATCGAAAACCCAACAGGGAGGTTCGCTCGTTGGGCACTGGAACTCCAACAATACCAGTTTGACGTTCATTACCGGAAGGAAAATCAGAACATCGTGGCCGACGCACTTTCTAGGCAGCCAGTGGAGGCTCTGTGTCACGTGCTGGAGGAGTCACCTGGGTGTTTATGGCTACAAAGGCGAAGGCGGGAAATACAGGAGAACCCTGAGAAATACCCAGATTACACCATCCAGAACGGACAATTATATCGACACATAGGGCTAAGACAGGACGGCGAGGAGTACGTACCCTGGAAATTGTGCGTAGGGAGCGCGTTACGACGCAGAGTGCTACAGGAGTACCACGATGCTCCAACCGCCGAACACTTGGGGATCCGCAAGACCACAACGAGGGTAGCACAGCGGTATTACTGGCCAGGGATGTTTCGTGACGTCGCACGGTACGTGAAACGATGTACCACCTGCCAGAAGTACAAGACGGAACAACGCAGACCGACGGGAAGGATGTTACCACGAAGGACGCAGCAACCGTTTGACACCCTCTGCGCCGATTTCGTGGGCCCGCTGCCAAGGTCAAAACAAGTCAACACGATGCTTCTCGTGTTCTTCGACCTCTTTTCTAAGTGGGTAGAGTTGGTACCACTACGAAAGGCTACGACCACACACTTGGAGAAAGCATTTCGCGAGAGGATCCTCAGTCGGTTCGGAGTTCCACGCACATTCGTGTGCGATAATGGGACCCAGTTCACCAGCCGCGCGTTCAAAGGCTTCTGCAAGAGACTAGGGATGGAGCTGGAGCATACAGCACCCTACAGTCCCCAGCAGAACCCAACGGAGCGCGCGAATAGGACGGTGAAAACGATGATCGCCCAATTCATAGAGGGGCCTCAGCATACGTGGGATGCCCTGTTACCAGAGATCTCCTTGGCAATCAACAGCAGTGTCTCCGACACCACTGGATTCAGTCCGGCGTTCCTGACACAGGGTCGCGAGGCTCGCTTACCCGGAGGCCTGTATGAAAAAGTGACGCCAGGAACGGGCAAAGAAGACCACGACCCGGCGGGCAGAGCAAAGCAACTTCAGCAGCTTTACCAGTTGGCGAGCGATAACGAGGACACAGTGAGCCGGCAGGAGGACGAGGTCGACGAAGACGACGTGAGCACAGAGGTATTCCCCGTAACCATAGACCCGTGCGTGTCCTCCCCGACGCACACGCCACCACAACTCGAACGACTACAGGTGCTGTCCGACGATAACGGGATATCCACGACCCAGCCCGGCCGAGCACTCCGGTGGGCACAGCCGTCACCAGAGGAGCTTGAGTCTGCAACCACGGAGTTACTGGCGACTCTAAAACCCGCGGACGAACTAGAGGACTGGGAGATGGCCTGACATATGCCGCTCGAAGAAGTGGAGAGCATGCTGGGGGCACCGGGCATCGTGGCGGAAGTCAACAACGCGTTGTTCGCACCCACGGAGGACTGGAAAGAATCTCCACCAGACTGGCGGGTAGAAACCCCAAGGCGACAACTGCCCGACACGCTCATGGAGCAAATCCTATACCGGCAGACTCTAGGGGTCCACCGCCGAATCCGTTTTGTGCTTCACGAGGACGGGGCGACGTTCCGTGTCATGATGGGCACAGGAGGACGTGTGTCAGTGGTCTTCCACTGGAAAAGAAAGGGGGGGGGTGTGAAGACTCACATTTTGAGCCCCACAAATTTGTGCCTAGATCTAAGTAATCTTAAGGAAATGGAACCACCCAATGGAGGGAAATAGATTATGGGCAATGGAGCCAACAAACGAAGACATAGCAATAGTAGTTATCTAGTTATAAGTTAGATAGAGCAATAAAGCCACCAAATGAAGTCATAGAAATAGTTGTTTAGTTATAAGTCAGACGACAGTGAAACCGATATACCCCACCAGAAACATATCTATAAGTATAGGGTATATAGTCTCGCTCACCGAAAACCCACCACCGTTTACATACTTGAGACGGGAGCATGCGAGATAGCAGCGACCGGCCAACCAGTGCGAACGGAGCAGCAACAGTGAGCGCACGCAAAAGAGCGGCGCCTTCACACACACACACAAGCGCACACTTGAGCGGCCCACGCAACAGCTGGAGAGATCACACTTGAGCGCACTCAAGAGCGGCGTTCTCAACGCAGCATCACAAACAAACGAGAGAGGGAACGCACACAGACATCCGAACATGAGCGCACACACACACAAGCGCATCCAACAGCAAGACGTGTTTTTTAGTGGTGAAGAATCTTTTCCTGTTTTTCCGCGGTTTTCCTGCCCAGAACTCTGACCTGAAAGAGCGAAGTGCTTGGTCAAGGTCTGCTGCACCGGTAGGAATACTCACTGCGAAGTTCTCCGGGTTGCTGGAATCCATACCGTGAGTTTTTTCCCGGGTCACATCACTGCGCTTGTTGGTGGTGGAGGCGGGGAGAGCGCTGCGAGGGCTGAGCGAAGGTGAAATTTGATTTTCACTCAACTTTTTCCTCGCTTTCTCCTTTTCCAAACCACGCCATTGTGGCCGGCGGAGAACAACAGCTGTCAGCGCTGCCAACTTACGTCAGTAACGATCGGACCTGAGTGGCGTTGCCAGATCAAAGGCGCTGCCAGGGCTGCCCGATCAGTTGGGCGCGGAATTCAAATACTCAATTTGAATTTGGTACTAAAATACCAATATTCAAATAATAAGTAAATTCGAATTTTTTACTGAAGTGTACATTTGCTGAAACTGCGGAAAATTAACAAAATTTATATTTATATAAATACCTATATTTATAAATACATATTTATAAATATATATTTATATTTATATATAAATATTTGT
>JAEIGL010000158.1:0-37469 GCA_018903715.1 Zaprionus davidi
CACAAAAAGGACAATGCACACATTAACTTGTTGAACTAGGGTCTGCCAAACTGTCAAATATCAAGATATCTTGAGTCACACGCTTCTGTACACTAGCGCCTGCGTACACACATTCACCCTCTAAGTTGCGCATGCAAACACGATCATACATGCTCAGTTTCCCACGCACACGCACACACACCCTCGAACACATTTACCCCTTCGCACGTGCGCATGCTCACACTATCAACCCATTAATTATCCCTATTACAAATAACCGATCAACATGTTTATTAGGGTCCTTTATTACCTAATCCTCCTCCTCACAACACATTACCTTCATTTACACACCCTCTAGAACCCGCGCCCATATTACACTTGACCTTTTTTACCTCAGTGATAGGGACCACCTCACGTACATACCTTTTTATCCCTCATGCACCTTTTTTACAGGAAACCACCTCACACCACTTTTTGTCCCAGAACCCGCATTTCCTATCTACTCGCTTTGATTACAACAGCTAGCATGTCAGATGAGGCGGCATCTACATCAGCCTCTGCGAATAGAGAAACATCAGATTTGATGAATAGAATGCAAAATCAAATATTGTCTGCACTTAACGAGCAAATAATCAAACTGATAAAGGAGAATGTTGAAGCTTGCGTCAGCCGATTGGGTTTAACGGCTCAAGGTAGTGTTAATGGTTCAAATGGATTGGTAGGGTTAGCAGTAGAAGTTCCTTCAGAAGCTATTCCTCCGTCCAGAGCAGCACCACTATCACAGGGAAGCTATCAATCCGATCTGATGCAAAGACCCGACAAAGTTGGACATATTTTGAATGGCTGGAAACTAAAATTTACGGGAGAAGGGTTATCGATAGACAATTTTATATACCGAGTTGTAGCTTTAACTCACCAAACAAGAAGGGAATTTCAGTATCCTTTGTAAAAATTCCAGTTCTCTATTTGAGGGAAACGCAGCAGAATTTTATTGGCGGCATCACAAAGCGGTGCGTCAAGTTCGTTGGGACATATTATGTGAAGCCCTTCGTAAACAATTCCGGGACCAACGGGATGATGCAGATGTAGAAGACCTCATACGTACGCGAAAACAAAAGCCAAATGAATCTTTTGAGGCATTTTATGATGATATAGCTCGGCTGATAGACCAAATGGAGTTACCTATAACGAGGAAAAGTTTAGTGAGAATATTAAAAGCAAACTTGCGTCCGGAAATACGGCACGAAATCTTACATTTGGATATTAATTCCGTATCCGAACTTCGAGAAGTGTGTAGGAGACGAGAGGCTTTTCTTGAAGATGTAAAACCCCAAATGAGTAGTGGCAAAGTAGTTCGGTTTAGGCGTAATGTAGCAGAGTTAGTTGAGTGTGATGAGGCACTGCTTCAGGAAGAATAAGACATAGGAGAGGAAGTAGAGGCGGTGGCGTTGATTTGCTGGAATTGTTAAAAAGAAGGGCACAGATATCAGGATTGTCGAGTATTATGCTACGGTTGTGGAGCAGCAAAAACGTATAAACCTAATTGTGCCGTGTGTCAAATAAACTTAAAAGGCAACACACCGAAGTTTTTACTCAGAGAGTATTTTGGAAGGGAGTAAAGGAATTAGGAAAAGCAGTAAGTAGATTGTCTGCTTTAGAATTAAATGCTAGCGATCCACGGCCATATGCTAAAGTGCGTTTATTACAGAGGGAAGTTTTTGGATTGTTAGACTCAGGTGCTACAATGACATGCATCGGAGGAAGTTTTGCAAAGGAACTGGTAGAGAAGAAAACAACTTTCAAAAAACTACATTCAGATGCGAGTACGGCAGAACAGAAATTTCATATAATAATTTAAAGAAAATAATAAATGTTTCTATAATTCCAACCTTACGCTTACATTTATATTTAGGTATAGATTTTTGGAAGCTGTACGACTTATTGCTAACGGATCTAACAGTGTCTTCAATCAATCAAGACGAAAACTTACACAAACTATCTAGCTTACAAAAACAACAGTTGGAAAGAAAAAAGAAGGCGTAGGCGAAAGATATAGGATCAGCTAAGCCAATAAAGCAGAGGCACTATCCAGTATCGCCAGCCATGGAAAAACTCATGTATGCTGAATTAGACCGGATGTTGCAGTTAGGAGTTATTGAGGAGTCAGAAAGCGTATGGTCCTCGCCTATTGTCATTGTTAATAAGCCAGGGAAGATACGTTTATGTCTAGACAGTCGGAAAATAAATTCAGTGACGGAAAACGATGCTTTTCCTCTGCCGCAGATTGGGAGTATTCTTAGTATATCGCGTAGAGTGGAATTTATAAGAAGTCTAGATTTAAAAGATGCATTCTGGCAAATACCCTTAGACGTCAAGTCGCGAGATATAACAGCATTTACAGTTCCCGGACGGCCACTTTACCAGTTTAAGGTAATGCCTTTCGGGGTTTGTAATGCCCCTCAAACAATGTCACACCTAATGGATAAAGTCATCTCTCCTCAGTTATGAAACTAAGTTTTTATATATTTAGATGATCTGCTGATTATTTCAGCATATTTCGAATGGCATCTAGACGTCCTCAAAGAATTCGCTAATAATCTTAGATATGTTCATTTGACGATCAATGTTGGAAAAAGTCATTTTTGTCGTCGAGAGGTTAACTATTTGGGACACATAGTGGGTAATGGAGGCATAAGGACTGATCCTGTTCCCAGTTCCTAAAACAATAAAAGCATTAAGGAGTTTCTTGGGCTTAAGCGGTTGGTATTGCAAATTTATCGCAAATTTTGCATATGTAACAGCTGCTTTAACAGACCTGCTGTCCACAAAAAGAAAATTTGCTTTTACTCCAACGGCAACGTCTGCTTTTGAGAATTTAAAAAATTTTGCAGAGTCCAGATTTTACAAAAGTGTTCTTCATACATTGTGACGCTTGTAAAACCGGTGTAGGAGGGATGCAAGTTTCGGAAGAGGGCGATGAATTGCCTATTGCTATTGTGTCCAAAAGTTAAATAAATCTTAACAGGCATATTCGGTGACTGAGCAGGAATGCCTAGGTACCCTTGTCTGTTTAAAAACTTTTCGGCCATATGTCGAAGGCCATGAATTTACTATTATAACTGATCACGCTTCGCTAAAATGGCTAATGACACAAACTGATCTGAGTAGTAGGTTAGCGAGGTGGGCATTAAAATTACAGGGGTATAAATTCCAAATTCTGCATAGGAAGGGTAAGCTTAATGTGGTTCCAGATACTCTGTCACGTATTACTGATGAGGAAATAGCATCAGTCGACTGTCAGGACGGGTCCTTGGTGGATTTGAAATACCAACATTTCATCTCTGAGGAGTATGTGGCGTTTAGGGATCGAATTAAGACCATGCTAGGGAAGTTTCCAGACTTAAAAGTGGAGGATGGGTATGTGTATCAGCGAACTGAATACGTCACTGGTGATGTTTTAGACGATGTTTATGTGTGGAAGCTGTGGATACCGAAGGCAATGAGTAAAGAAGTTAAAGCCAAAGCACATGACTTGTTACTATTCGCACATGGCAATGACTAAAGAAGTCATAACCAAAGCACATGACTCGTTACTATTCGCACATGGAGGAATCCACAAAAACCATTGAGAGACTGAGAAGATATTATTTCTGGCCAGGCTTGGTGGAAAATGTAAACCTTTCATCAACAATTGTGAAGTTTGCAAAACCTCCAAAGCTCCGAATCAGGTATTACGTCCACCAATGGGAAAGATGATAGAGTCTTAAAGGTTCTTCCAGAGTCTTTATATTGATTTCCTTGGCCCTTATCCTCTTTTATAGTGCTAGATCATTTCTCGAAGTTTGTGTGCCTTAAGCCAGTAAAAACAAATAAGAAAAGCAACTGTCGCGCAGCACGCGACAGTGGGATACCCTTCGACCTATGTTCCCGTGTAGTTTAATTTGTTAAATTCATACACATATACATATATATGCACATGCTTTACAATTATTCCCGACGGATGGCCACACGCTTCGCGCTCGCCCGCTCTTTTGTTAGCTGACAGAAGCATTTTATTTTATGCTCATAAATTCTTAAATAAATTCTGTGATTATTGTCCGATCGGATTGCCATTTGGAGAATAAGTAGATATAACTTTCAGCTTAGAATATGTTAAAGTTAGAAAGCTTAATCTTTTATACAGCGCTTACAAATTGAGTTCAAAAATTAAATTATTGATTTACGGGGGCGGTGGGCGTGGCACCTAACATTTGAAATAAACTTGATCAGCTTATAGTACACAGGAGTCCTCCTGCCAAATTTGGTAACTCTATCTTTTATAATAGCGTCTCCGACGCCTCCTTCTGCCTGTTACATACATTTGCACAAAGTTAGTATACCCTTTTTTGACCATTTTCAATGGTCAAAGGGTATAAAAATACGAACGCTACAGTCAGGTGCTGACTGTATAAGGCCATGGATTATCATAGTATACCGTAGGCAATAGGTAATAGGTATGCATTTCTAGCGAGTACCACATTTCATTGCATGTGCTTCTTCTTGATTTTTTTGCACGAGTTAAGAATGCATATTGCGTATTGTCGATCTATCTAATGTCTCACCATTTTCGACGACTGCGAGAGATGTGCAGTGGCTGAGTGGACTATGTCCCGGACTCTATAACCAATGATTTTCATTATTTTTTATTAAATTAAAAGCTCAAAAACATTAAAGTGGACCGGCGGCGGTAGGCGATTTTTAAGTTTTAGTTACGCAATATACTTATGTAATTAGAACTTAGTTTTCTTTCGTCGTACACAACAGCAACTGCAAATCTAATTGTACATATGTATGTACATACATTCGTGCAACAATGTGTGTTGAAGTGGGACGCCAATACATACGTGTGGATATGCAGACATGTATGTACGGGCGTCCTACTCGCACATTCATAATTTTACAAGGGATTATGATCTCTGTTATGTTCTAGCATTCATATTGTAAAATATTGAGAGCAAAACAAAATAACAACATCCAATACGAATAATATTGAACTTGAAGGGTCATAATAGACAAAATACGGAAAGAGTGACGGCATTGAAGAACGCATTGTTATTTTGGCTCGCGTCTTTTTGATGTGTGGTAAATAAAATAAAAATAGTAAACTTTATTTATAAATAATTAATATTATTTATAACTATTAACACTAAGAATCATACTGATCTATGTGAGGCCCCCACCTGGGGGCCTTCCGATATAATCTATAACTATTATAATTTCATTGTCTTTCATATTGCATAATAAATATGAAAACAAAATAATGAAATCTTTTTTTATTTTTATTGAAATTTAATTCAATAATTTAAATTGTTTGTAGCCCGCTTGACTGTAACTTTTCTTTTAGTTTATTAAAATAAAATAAAATAAATTATACATAATTGACAAATGAAAATCCGCACCCGCCTCAACCGAGAGTTAAACACACACACGTACTCTCTCACAGTCTTTTGAATTCGCCGTCCGCCACTCTAACCACTCGGCCATTGTCTTATTCCTTGGACGTTCGGACAAAGCTACATAGTGAACCAATTTTGTTACCATATAATGCAAATATAAAAAGTCTAAAATGCTGTGTGTCTGACGCTAGATTTGAACTTCGGTGTGCTTGCGTAAATTAAGTCTGCTTAAGTATATATGTTCAAAGATCAAAATTCGTATCATATCTCACTTATTTATAGTCTGATTTAAATGAAATTTTCACATAACGCCCGTGGCAAGGTGTGAGGTATCATGTAAGATATACAACTTTGGTTGTTGAGTTAATATTGTAGTTTTTAAATAGTTATTACTGATTTACAGAGGCGGGAAGGGGCGTATCCAAATATAAAAAATACTTTGAGACACTGCAACATATGCGTATGTTATCACAAAATTTGATGACTCTAGCTTTTATGGTTTCTGAGATCCAAGTGTTCATAGAGACAGACAGACGGACGGACGGCAAGACGGACAGACAGACATTTCTCAATCGGCTACTGATACTGATTGAGAATATATATGGTTTATGGGGTCGAAGATGCCTTTTTCTGCCTGTTACGCACATTTCCGTTCTGACAAACACAATAGACCATGCATTTTTTTAAAATCCATGGCCTAAAAATAAAATTTTTGAAATGTGGATATTTCAGTAGTTTTATTGGAATTACTATTTATTGAAATACTAAAAGTAATGTTAATTTAATTGAAGAGTCAAACACCATTCGAACTGTGGACAGGGAAAAAGCCTTCGATATCACATTTGAAAATCTTTGGATGCAAAGCGATTGCATTAAATAAGAAACATGCAGGAAAGTTCAAGGCAAAAGGCATTGAATGCATGATGATAGGGTATTCAACGACAGCGAAGGCCTACAGATTGATGTGTTCTGGATCTAGCAAGGTAATCGAGAGTAGAGACGTCATTTTTCTAGAGGAAACTATAGGGTACTCAAAGAACGGAAACAGCGAGAACGAAACGGCACTTATTGACGAAATTGGAGTTGATGGTTCGCAGATTTTGGCAGTGGACAACAACAAAGATAGTACTGAGGTGCTCGAGGAAGAGCAAATTGACAGTGAGGTTAATGATGCTGATAGTTCTGATATTTACGAGAGTGCTAAGAGCGATGATACCGAAGAACGGGAAATTCGTGGTCCTGGCCGTCCTAAGAAGATAAAAACGGGCAAGCCCGGGCGTCCACGACAACAATATAACGTGTTGAACATGATGAAAGTTCAAGAGGTCAAGGTTCCTGTTACGTTTGCTGAAGCGATACAGTCCGAAATGAGTCAAGAGTGGGTAGCATCAATTCAGAAGGAGATTGACGCTCTCGAGGCTAATCAGACATGGGAGCTACAGAACTTACCAGAAGGTAAGAAAGCCATTGGTAGTAAATGGGTTTTTAGCATCAAAGGAGATAAGGATGGCAACGTGACGCGATTTAAATCGAGGTTGGTGGCTAAAGGATGTGCACAGCAATACGGTATCGATTTTTACGAAACGTTTTCACCAGTTGTCAGATATTCGTCGGTGAGACTTATTATATCTCTGGCTGTTGAGCATAACTTATTTCTACATCAGATGGATGTATCGACAGCTTATTTGAATAGCGAGTTGAGCGAAGAAGTTTATATGAAGCAACCCGATAGATTTGCTAATAAACATCATGGAAAAGTTTTGAGACTAAAGAAGTCACTTTACGGGCTAAAACAGAGCGGTAGAGAGTGGAACGCCAAGCTCGATGCAGTTTTGCGAAGACTGCATTTTGTTCCCTGTGCCAGCGAGCCGTGTGTTTACACACGTAATGAGGAAGACAATATTAACATAATTGCAGTATATGTCGACGATCTTCTCATTGCAAGCTCACGTAAAAAGGATTTGATTGACATAAAAGAGTCAATTGCTAAAGAGTTTAAAGTAGTAGATAGCGGACAGCTTAATCATTTCTTGAGCATCGAAGTTGAGCGAGAAGGTGAAACTGGAGCCATATCCATAGGTCACAAGAAATATATCGAGAGTATGCTACACACCTGGGGCATGTCAGATTGCAAGTCTGTAGCAACGCCTTTGGGGGCAAGTTACCAAGTTAAGTGTACTGATCCTAACTGCAAGCCTGTTAACGAGAAGAACTATCAATCGCTTATCGGATCACTCATGTATTTGGCAATTACAACCAGGCCAGATATTATGCATTCAGTTGCAAAATTGGCTCAAAGAAATGTGAACCCACATAAGGAGCATGAAGTCGCTGCCAAACGTATCCTAAGGTATTTGAAGGGCACCTCGGACTTCAAGCTTCATTATCACGCAACAGGTAAACCAATTCATGGCTACGTCGACGCAGATTGGGCAAATGACACATCGGATCGTAAATCCTATAGTGGATATGTCTTCATAAACGCAGGAGGTCCTATATCCTGGGAGTCCAAGAAGCAAAGTCTGGTGGCATTATCCAGCACGGAGGCCGAATATGTCGCATTGTCCATTGCGGCAAGAGAAGCAGTATTTTTGAAAAAGTTTCTGAAGGAAATGGGTTTTTTGATAGATCACTCAATTTTAATCAAACTGCCCATATTATGTACGTGGCACTACCCTTCATCGGGATCTGAATCTGCATACAGTGGAAGAGCAGATCTCAAGGCACACTAGCAGATATAGTGATAGGCTGAAAAGACACCGCAGCATGCTTGCAAGACGCTTACTCCCTGCCAGGCCTCTTAGAAGGCTCAAAAGAAAGGGTTTTGCCAAAACAATTGGACAAATTTAAAGACCCCCTCGATTTCTGAGATACAGTCGTAAGTCCTCCCACGATAAGTGAGAGGTTTGGTTCTTATATTTATTTGCTTAATTGCGCTGTTATGTTACTATTACTGCATGTACGGATTCAACGCTTCAATAAAATTAAATAATAAAAAAAAAAAAAAAAAAAAACTCAATTTTAATTTTTTGCGATAATCAGAGTGCTTTATGTTTAGCTAAGAATCCAATACTACATAATAGAAGTAAGCATATCGACATAAAGTACCACCATGTAAGAGAACTATATTCCAAAAAAGAAATTGATGTAAAATATATATGTACAAATGACATGTTATCAGATATTTTAACAAAAAACCTACAGAAAAACAAACATTTAAAATGTGTAACTGAAATGAATTGTTTTTGAATATGTTTGTTGAGAAGGAGTATTGAAATACTAAAAGTAATGTTAATTTAGCAACAATCATATTTTGTAATTTGGTCACACTGATCTGAATCAGTTCTTTTCTGTTTTCTTGTACTTTCCTTCTTCTTGCGTTTACCTCCGAACGACACACAACGCCGTCGCGCTTATATTGAAATAAAACGATTATTAAACTTACACTATATCGCCTCGCGTTTTACTCCATCATTTCCCAATACTATTTTTGTCAATCGAGGTTAAAGATTTAAAATTTAACAATTGTCAATTAATAAATGGTATTGATTGCTTTCATAAAATATTTTTAGATGTAATTGATAAATTCTATTTGCCTACTTAATTTTAAAATTTGTGTTTATTTATACTTAAGATTTATTAAAATTTTTATTGGTAAAGGATTTGAGTAAAATTGCTAATTATGCCGCTAACACGGTCAACAGAAGTAGGCAATCAGATTATATGTGGCATATGTTCGGCAGCAGTGCAAAACCCAAGTGACGGGCAAAGAACACACTGCGGTCAAAAGTTCCACAAGACCTCTTTAAAAACGCATCTTAAGTTCAGTAGCAATTGTCCCACTTGCACCATTAAGTACGTATCTGCTGCTAAAGAGCCTCCAATCTCTCCTGCATACGTAACCAGATCTCAATCAGCGATCGTTTCGATTACAACAGCTAGCAAGTCAGATGAGGCATCAGATTTGATGAAAGAATACAAAATCAAATATTGTCTGCACTTAACGAGCAAATAAGCAAGCTGATAGAGGAGAATGTCGAAGCTTGCGTCAGCCGATTGGGTTTAACGGCTCAAGTCAGTGTTAATGGTTCAAATGGATTGGTAGGATTAGCAGTAGAAGTTCCTTCAGAAGCTATTCCTCCGTTCAGAGCAGCACAGGGAAGCTAACAAATCCAATACTAAACTGTCCACTTACTGATAATCGAATTAAATATCGCATGCGATAAGATTATTGTGCAAGAGATAAAAGCTCATTAGGGGAATTCAATTCACCTCATTTGCTCTTCTCATTAGCTTGTCCTGTCACTCTAATACTAGAAGAATAGGTTTAACATGTTCTATCTCTTACCCATACACTACAATCGAGACGACGAAAATGAAGGGAAAAACTAAGATAAACATTTATAGTTATTTATTCCATGAAGAAGTAATAAAAATTGGAAGGGAACTCCGCTAGCTGAGCGAAAAATATTGAAGCACATGTTCACTTCGATTTGATGTATTACTGCATTCTGAATTGCAATACAAGTAGACACAATTAAGCTTAAAACCTGCAAAGGTTAACACGCGCTAATTTATATTTTATTTTCTGCAAAGTATATTTAAACTAATAGCATTGGGTTATTGAGTGCAAATGGTAAATCCGTGAAAAGGTGATATTAATTTTATCATTTTTGTTATTTCAGGCAGACCAGAATAATTTATATTGTTGCCGGCCGATCTGCGATTAGCACTATCGCGCATCAGCAGCACAGGCGTAACGCCGCTGCGCAAAATCAGCAACCGGTCGGCCAATTGGTACTTAGCAGTCCCCATAACCTAAATTCTTGGAAGCGCACAGACACTTGTGTATGCTGCCGGGAAGCCGCCTCTTTTTCGTGAAGGTCATTAACAGCCCGTGTTGCGACCTCAAGGTGCATTTTCAATAGCGAGAAGCACACTGGCTGCAGTTCTCAAAAGCTCTGCAGAACTTTGACACTGGACATAAGAAGATGCAAAATGTTTGTCTCTCACTCTAGCGCTTGGTAAATTTGTACGAGTTCACCAGCGCAATCATTTGGATCACGCAAGTTATTGAATACTTAAGGAAAAACACTTTTCATTTTTTTGTATATAAAAAAAAAATATCACATACTAAATTCAATTTTTCTCTACACAATTGGATTAAGACACTTATATATATAGTAGCATAATATGGTTCTCATATTACACTTACATAAACTTATATCTAACAAAAACAACGCACATACAATCTTGCGCTTCGCGCTATCCCCGCCTCTCTTGTTAGTTGACAGAATCACTTGCTTTTATGCGCATACTTTCTTAAATAACTTCTGTGTTTATTGTTCGATCGGATTGTGATTTGGACACTACGGAGATATTTCATTCAGCTTAGCATATGTTAAAAGTTGTATCTTGTTGTCAGTTGTCAGAAAGTTGTATCTTTTATACAGCGCTTACAAATTGAGTTCCAAAAATTAAATTATTGATTTGTGGGGGCGGTGGGCGTGGCACCTAACATTTGAAATAAACTTGATCTGCGCCTGGTACACAGAAATCTTCATGTCCAATTTGGTGACTCTAGCTCTTATAATAGCTGAGATCTGTGTGCTCATCTGTCGTCTGGACATCCGGACATCCAGGCAGACAGACATGGGTCAATCGACTCGGGTAGTGATCCTGAGCAAGAATATATATACTTTATGGGGTCTGCCACGCCTCCTTTTGCCTGTTACATACATTTGCACAAAGTTAGTATACCATTTTTTGACCTTTTTCAATGGTCGAAGGGTATAACAAAAACAACCCACAAACAATCTAACGCGTGCATAAATACACAACATAACGTAACGAAACTTGAAACCCACAACAAAGTAAAGCGCATGATTGTTATATAACTTCATCATTCTTTTTGCATGCACTTAAACACAAATAAATAAAAATGCTGACAAACACATTTCCGTTTCTCCCGACTCACTTCCAGCCGATCAAAACTCTGTACATTTAGTCTTAAGCTGACAGTTTTTAAATAAAGACGCTCACCGAAATTGTTCGTGTTTCGATTTATAGTGGCTTCAACGTTGATCTTTGTCTTTGTTACTGACGGATCATTTATTTGACTCAAAAATAATAACTACGTAAGTGGCGCAGCCAGTAGGATGATACATTATTAATGCGATAGCAAAACTATTCAATTCTCTAAGTATCATCCGCTAAAGAACTTTCGTAAATCGCGTCGGTAAATCGGTACAATTGGTTCAAAGAAAGAAAATTTGTAAACCAACAGTATATCCGAAACCATAAAGTGATTGTGAATGTGAAACAACTTAAAATTATAACAAATTTTAAGAAGACGCCTTTGAATTTGCTGAGTAATAAATCCAAAAAAGGTTACTCAAATCAAAGCGAAATAACTAAGTGCGCAACCCAATAAAACATAAACTAAGTCAAAACTAAATAAACCTAACTACAACTAAGTGAAAAATAAATTAACTTAACTGCAACTAAGTGAAAACTAAATAAACTTAACATAAATTAAGTGAGAACTAAATAAACTTAACTACAACGAGGTGAACTATAATAATAACAGTGAAACTAAAAGAATCATAATAATAACGAGAGCAACAGTCGCGCAAAACGCGACAGTGGGATACCCTTCGACCTATGTTCCCGTGTAGTTTAATTTGTTAAATTCATACACATATGCATGTGCACATGCTTTGAAATTAATCCCGACAGATGGCGCTCGCGCTTCGCGCTTGCCCGCCACCCTTGTTAGCTGACAGAAGCACTTGGTTTTATGCTCATACTTTCTTAAATAACTTCTGTGTTTATTGTTCGATTGGATTGTGATTTGGACACTATGGAGATAGAGATTCATTCATCTTAGTATATGTTAAAGTCAGAAAGTTGTATCTTATATACAGCGCGTACAAATTAAGTTCAAAAATTAAATTATTGATTTGTGGGGGCGGTGGGCGTGGCACCTAACATTTGAAATAAACTTCATCTGCTTATAGTACGCAGGAGTCTTCCTGCCAAGTTTGGTAACTCTAACTTTTATACTCGTAATAGCTGAGATCTGTGCGTTCACACAGACAGACGGACAGACGGACAGACAGACAGACATGGCTCAATCGACTCGGCTTGTGATCCTGAGCAAGAATATATATACTTTATGGGGTCTCCCACGCCTCCTTATGCCTGTTACATACATTTGCACAATGTTAGTATACCCTTTTTTGACCATTTTCAATGGTCGAAGGGTATAATAATAAGTGAGCAAAGAACAAAAACACGCCAACAAAAACCTAAAGAACAAACCAATAGTGAGAACGCAACCCATATCCAATATACAAACCCTATCTAACACACAAACCAACCAAATACACCAATCTTATTAAAAACACAAACCAATAAGTAAATACATAACCCACATCCAAGCTAAGAACCAACAAGTAAATACTTAAACCAACAGCGAATAAACAAACCTTAATCAAAAACTTAAACCAACAAACCACAATGGCAACAAACCAAGTAGAATTGTCTGACTCGAACATGGTTCGAATCGAGAGACAAATACACGGAGTCGAGGTCTTTAACGGAGATCCTAGCACCTTGTACACTTTCATTAGTCGCATCGACTTCATCTTGGCTCTGTATCAGACCACAGAAGAAAGACAAAAGTTATTAATCTTTGGACACATCGAACGGAACATCAGTGGCGATATCATCCGCACCTTCGGAGTGACCAACCTCAGCAGCTGGAGTGAACTCAGGACCCAACTTATACTTAATTACAAGCCCCAAACACCAAATCACCAACTTCTGGAGGAATTCAGGAACACACAGTATCGAGGTAATATTCGTCATTTCCTTGAAGAAGCCGAAAGAAGACGGCAAATACTTATAAGTAAATTAGAACTTGTAAGGATGTTTTCTCAATCTGGGGTACATATATCAGTCTCGCCAGGGTCTTTACAGAAAATTTATAAGGACTATAGGACTACTATGACTTGAGCAAGAGAGGCTATTAGCGGGTCATACCCTACGGGGATATGTACAGGGTATACGAGACGTACATAGTCCACGGCACGCACGTGCGCTTACTCGCCGTGTGGTAGTGGGCGCTACCACCACGCGGTTCTTTGGGGCTCACGTGCACGTGTCGCGTGTCACGCGTGCCTGGCCGGTGGCTTATCGTGAGGAACGCACGTGGCCGCGGGCGCTCTCGCTTGCACTCCCACAAGTCGCTCGTTGATGTATTCTACCATCCGCAACTAGTAAAAATACACGCTCACGCACCCCGCTCGCCAACTATCGTTCACTCACGACACCCCGCACGGTCGATCGTTGGTCGTGCAGAACGCCAGTGACCGCAGGTATCTTCGCCTATACTCCCACAAGTCACTCGGTGGTGTATTTCACCATGCCGCAACTTGTTAGAGCACACGCTCACGCACCCACTTGCCAACTGGCGTTTCACTCACGACACAAATCACGAGCGGCCGTTGGCCGTGCAGAACGCCCGTTGTCCGTGCAGAACGCCCGTGACCGCAGGTATCTTCGCCTATACTCCCACAAGTCACTCGGTGGTGTATTCCACCACGCCGCAACTTGTTAGAGGACACGCTCACGCACCCACTCGTCAACTGACGTCCACTCACTACACGAACTGTGCGTCTGTACGCTCAGAATCGCTTACTTGCCAGCGGAGCACCGGCATACCAGAAAGCGTGACTCTGCAAGAACACACTCACACAGGCACACACGTACACGACACTTTCACAATGCTCTAAAGGGGAGAGAATGTATCACTGGGTATTTTAAATAATCACTGCGGGTTGTGTTTCCCTGCCTTCCTGCCTACTTCGCACCATTACGTTTAAGCTCGAAACTAGGCTTTCAATATTTGATTCTACAGGCTCACCTCGATTCTCCTGCGACAGGATTCATCCTTCTTAGCTTATAGGTCCTTGGGCTGGCACTAGACACTGTACTTGCACTTTTCTTTTATTCATTCTTCCCCGTGGGAGAGCTTTGCTGCCGGCTTAGTTAGCTGCTCCCGATCAACTGCCCTTGGCCTAATTTTCGTAACCTGCGTTTTGCTGCTGCGAACATGTGGTCGCTGCTGCGTACATGTCGCCGCTGTTTGCCCGACGCCGCTGCTTGCATGTTGCCACTGCCTTCGGCCGATCGTGCCTGGCTGTTGCGACTCTGCTCGCACTTCGTCGCATTCACGGCGCCGTTCGTATTTCGCTGCATGTCCGGCGTCGCTGCTGACTTAGTGTCGCTGCCCTAAAATTGGTCGCGATGCCGTTGCCTGTGCCGTTGCCTTGTGTTGCCTGTGCACGAGCTCTGGATGCCCGTTGCTTGTGCAAATGTGCTATGCTGCTTGACAAAATGCGCGAGCTTTGGGTACCGAGGCACCGTTACTTTGTGTGCACAAGCTCTGGCTGCCGAGGCACCGTTACTAGTGCAAGTGTTCGACTGTGCGCTAACTCTGGGTACCGAGGCACCGTTACTAGGCATGGGTGCCGAGTGCCTGGGGTTTCCTATGTTCTGTGCCCTGTTTCGCATGTTCTGCCTACGCCCTTGCTTTTGCCTATGCTTCTCTTCTAATCAAGGAAATACTATTGGGTATATTGGACTTAAGGATAGCTTATTTATTTAAAGTTAAAGTAATATCTAAATAATTATAATGTGGCGTCGCTTCATGCGGCGTCACAAACTAGAAGATAAGGTTTCCGAAACCACTCTATATACCAAATTAATACAAACTAGCATCGAAAACCTAATTCAAAAACTCCTAAATCACATTTTCCTCAGAATAGTTAACTGTAATATTCCAAACCTGAGATCATTAATAAACATATTACAAGAAAAAGGTCTTTATGAGGCACCAACCTCAAACAAAGATAATATAAAGTCATCTTCAACTTCAAACAAAATAACAACCAATCCACAAAACAAGCAAATGAATTACCAAACTAGACCCTTTACACCCTTCCAACCACTTTATAACAACGTCTATCAACCCTATCAACAAGTACCTTCTCATGTACCCAGGTTTAATCCAAATCAGTTTCCTCAGTATCAACATAGACCCATCCATCCACAACTTAACATACCCATGACACAAGCACCCAGACCAAACTCAGATTTTAACCGACAAAATAGTTTTGACCTAAACCGTTTTGGACCCAGCCACACTAACATGCCCATGAACTACCCACAAACCGGAAACATACAGACCAATAACCCAACAAAAAGACAGAGACCATCAGACAGTGGACAGTCTAAAATGAGTGTGGAAAAGCTAAGATACCAAGAAGTAATTTCTAATCAACCCGAATATCCTTATAACTATAGCTACTATTATCCCTACTATCCAGAATACTTTCAACCTCAGCCTTATCCCTACCAATCGAACTATACCCCAGAATTAATTCAAGGCCCCCCCGAACAGAACTACGACAATTCAGAGACAACAGAAGAGGAAAAAACAATAGCGAATGACGACGAACCAGACAACACTGAACAAGCAGAAAATTTTCGGCTAGCAGCCCCGGATTAAGCCAATATATAATGATCAAACATAATAATACTGAATTGAAATGTCTAATCGACACAGGATCTACGATAAACATGCTCACGCGAAATATTTTTCAAACACCAATACAAAAAACTAATCAACTGATCCACACTAGTAATGGCCCACTAATTATTAACAAACTTACGAATATACCACCCAATAACTATTTCCCCATTGCCCAAGAGTTCTTGATCCACCAATTCTCGGATCATTACGACATGCTGATTGGACGCAAGTTGCTGTCCGAGGCCAACGCATTAATCGATTATAAAAAAAACTGTTACTCTATTCAATAAAATATACAAGATAAAAGACGGTAATAACACTACAGAACAGAACTTTTCTGACATTGCCAAACCCCTGACTAAATGTGTAACGTTGTAAGAGAAGTTCCGACGCAAATATAATTAATTTTGTTCACTTTTTTCTTGAGAAAATGTATGTACATAAGAAAGACTATCCGCGACAAATTGACGTCCGATCGGTGTTCTTGCAAAACTTAGAGTGTCAACTCGTTTTCTTATCTCCCATTACATCTATTCGAAACCTCTTCCGCGCATTTACCCGTTATAGAGTAAGCATGTACAGTGGAACAAGTACGAATAAAAGCCTGCAAAAACTATGGGACAAGCAAAACCGAACATGCCGCCCGCCAATGCTAAAACTAGCAGGAAATGTCCTTGCTTGTTAAGATCAAAGGGTCCGTCGTGATTTTGTCATAAGGTCTATTCTTGAATGGGAAGTTTACAGAGTTTCGATACCGATCGCTTCAACTGGCCTGTTTTAGTTCTGTGAAGCCAGTTTTGGAGCGATCAATTGATTGAAGTCCTTGTAAAGGGCCTTAAGCACGTTGTCTGCTCCGACAAAATTAGTTCCATTGTCGCTGTGAGGGTGCTGCACTGTGCCACGTCGTCCACTGAAGCGGTCTAGGGCTAGCAAGAAATGTCCTGTGTTGAGACCAGTAACTGCCTCCAAGTGCACCGCCTTCGTAGTCAGACAGATAAAAATCGCGATGTAGCCTTTGTAAAAGCTTGTCCCCCGAAGACGTGCAGCCTTGAGCTCTATGGCACCGGTGTAATCCACCTCAGTGGCAATAAATGGGCGATTTGGTGGGTTGACTCGATGCAGCGGTAAGTCTCCCATGAGTTGCGTCGTACCGGTTGGCTTCACTCGAAAGCATTGTACGCATTTCTTCAACACTCGACGAACCGCCTGCCTTCCTGTGACTATCCAAAAGTGTTGCCGTGTGTGTGCCAAAGTTAGCTGGGCACCTCCATGCAGTGTTTGGTAATGTGAATGCCTAATGACCAAATTCGTGAAGTGGTGATTACTGGGTAAAATGATCGGGTGCCTACGCTCGTGAGACAAATTAGAGTGCCGTAATCGCCCTCTTACTCTTAGAATGTCCTCCGATAAGAATGGTGTTAAGCTTACAAGCCTGCTCCGGGATGGTAGTGGTTTCGAACGTCTCACTGCTGATATGTCTTCTGAAAACGACTGCCTCTGAACGTTTCGCACCACTTCCCTTAACGCGCAGTAAAGCTCCAGAATAAATAATGGTCCCGACATCCTTTGTTCATGAAGCGTAAAACGTAAGCAGTGACGCGTACGGTCTGGGTGTATGTTGAAAATCGTTCAATAAAATCGGGAACGGGAGCCGCATGGTGAGAATGAACCTTATCCGGTTTCCTTTCCAAGGCGGGATCCTCTAGATAGACTGGGCCATCATCTATTTGTGGCCAGCAAGCCCGATCACCTATCAACCAAGATGGTCCTCTCCACCATAGCTGGAAGTCCTTCAGTTCCTCCGGTGAAAACCCTCTTGTTGCACAATCTGCTGGATTCTCCGAGGTGGAGTGATCGGTAATGAAGGCTACTCTATTAGCGACAAAGGTCTTCCATCGGTTCACGTCGCCGTTCAGCCAATGAAGGACAATGGTAGCGTCCGTCCAATAGAAAATTTCCCCAGGAAGAGAGCTCAAGCGATTCAAGGCTGTGATCCACTTCACAAGTTCAATAGCTAACACTGCTCCGCTTAATTCCGTTCGGGGAATCGTCAGTGGCTTTGATGGTGTAACCTTTGACTTGGCCATGAGAAGGGTCGAGTAGCATGAGCCATCGGTATGCTCCACCCTCAGGTATACTGAAGCTGCGTAGGATGAGGAGGATCCGTCGCAGAAGGCATGGAGCTGCATCGATGAGACAGCATCGAGCGCTGGATCCAGTACGCAGCGGATTCTGATTTCAAAAATCCTCCGCAAACCATCTCGGAAAGTGCGTCAACGCTCGGCGAGCGTTTCAGGAACATTGTCGTCCCAATCTAATGTTGCTTGGACGCCGCCTGTAATCGTTACTTTGGCCGAAGTCACCTCCTTCAGGATCAGTTTTCCAGCGATGATAACAGGCGCAATAAGACCCAAAGGGTCAAATAACTTGGCGATGCAGGATAAAATGATCCTCTTAGAAGAACCTTCTGGTAGGTCAAAGTTGACCTTGTATCTAAAACAGTCCTTTTTCGGCAGCCAATACATGCCCAAAGTCTTAACTGGATCTCTCTCATCCCCGCTAAGATCGGTTTGAGAACAGCGATGTTGTAATGGGATCGAATAGCCTAAGATCGTTGCTAGACCACTTGCGTAATTCCATGTGCGCGGATTTTATTATTTCAGTGACTTGTTTCCTCTTCTCTTCTGCATCTTCGATATTATGCCCTTCAGAGAGTATGTCATCCACATATATTTCAGTCTTAAGGACCTCCTCTGCCCTCGGATAGTGCTGCCACTCATCCTCTGCCAACTGTCGAATAACTCTGATAGCTGTGAACGGCGCGGAGGCTGTTCCAAATGTGAGCGTTGACAATGCATAAGTATTGATGCTTCCATCCGCCGCCCGCCATAAAATCCGCTGATATTGCGCGTCATCTGAATGGACATCTATGCAACGATACATCTTTTGTATATCCGCGGCGAAAACGTAGCGGTATTTTCGCCAATTCATGATGACTGACGACATATCATTTTGCAAAGTGGGTCCAGTCCATAAAATGTCATTTAGCGATCTCCCATTGCCAGTCTTTGCTGAGGCATCGAAAACAATCCGCTGTTTGGTTGTATGCAGCTCCTCCTTAAAGACAGCATGGTGTGGCAATACACAAGAAGCAATTTTGCTTGGAGCAGAACTCCCACGCAGCATAGAACCACTTTCACTGCCCACTGCAGGTGCGTTTTGTTGAAGTGTAAAATACTCTTCTATTTCCTCCTTATGTTGCCGCTATCGCTCCGGGGCAATAGAGAGACGTCGTTCCAAATGCAGGAATCGATTTAGAGCCATCTGATGAGATCTTCCTAAAACCTTGCTCGGATCCAAATAGGTTTTAAATGGCAGCCGTACCACATAACGGCCATCCGCCCGACGTATATGGGTCTTTTGAAAGAAAGCTTCACACCAGCGATCCTCCTCGGTTGTGGTGGTGCGTTCGGGAACTGCTTCGACGTCACAAAACCGTTTGAGCAACGATTCAGTGTTCAAAGATGCTTGGTGACACCGTATGCGGGTACCGGCTTCTTCTGCTTGTCCTGACAAAATCCATCCAAATTGGGTGTTTTGAGCTACTGGCTCGCATGAAGAACCGATTGTCTGGCAGTAAGACTTGCGCCAACAAGTCAGCTCCCAAGATGAGGTCAATCCGCTTTGACCGATTGAAATGAGGATCTGGAAACGGGAGTCCTTCGATATGACTCCAATGCTGAGGCAAGAAGCTGATAGCAGGCAAATGTGAAGTCACGGAGTTTAGAACATATGCCGATATGTCTAGGACGAAGTTAGGATTGATAATACTTGAGGCTTCAAAATCAACCATGTATCTGCAACGATGACCATTCCCTTGACCAACACCAACGATTGATGCACGCGTACTGGCTCTCTTCAAGTGAAGCGACTGCACCACATACTCAGAAACAATTGTTGCTTCTGATCCTTGATCGATGAGTGCATTGACGACTACGTGAAGTCCATTGATCGGGTTTCGTACCGTGACCCGAGCGGTTGCGAGGAGAATGTTCCTCCTTTGAACTCCAGAAGATATGGCTGAAGTGAAGCAAAGTGTGATGACGTTGACCACAAACTTGACATCCTTTGTTACTGTTGCAGCGAGATAAAGCATGAGATCGGCTTAAACAATTGCTGCATAGCTTCGCCTTCGAAACTATATCCTTTCGTTTGTAAGCATCCAAGGCCAGGAAAGCTGGACAACGCCGTAAGATGTGCTGTCCTCCGCAGTGATGGCATAGACAGTTCGAGCGCCTCTGTTGATCCTGAGCGTTATGTACTCGAACACGCTTCGTCGAATCTGGTAAGCCTTGGCCATTATTGGAGTCGAACGAGGAGTTACGGTTCTCTATCGCATCCATTATGACCAGACGATCGTTTAAAAATGATTGTAGCTCCTTAAATGAGGGTACAGTAGAGTTGCTCCCTTGATGATGCTCCCAAGCGTTATGAGTTTCCTTGGGTAGCCTTGAAGCAAACGTTAACAGTGCTTAGCATTGAGCGTATCGACTCGGACGAATCCTTCTGCAGTTTAGGGAGGCTACTTGGTAGTTTTCATCTGACGAATATCATTGTCCCGATCCAGACGCAGGGACTCCTTGAGAAAATGCAGCCTTTGCACGTTGCTCAGATTGTGGTTGTTATGTATGTATAAGGCTAGTGAATGCGACAAAGAACAGAGCCGCAAAGAAGACAAAGAGAGCGGACGCCCAGCGAATTCGGTGATGCAGTTATGCATATATTTATTGAAGAATAAAGTAAAATCAAAATTAAATTTGCTTGTTTAACGCGTTCCCCTCATGTAACGTTGTGTCCTCTATATTAGTTTGGGATCATTGTAAGAGAGGTTCCGACGCAAATATAATTAATTTTGTTCACTTTATTCTTGAGAAAATGTATGTACATAAGAAAGACTGTCCGCGACAAATTGACGTCCGATCGGTGTTCTTGCAAAACTTAGAGTGTCAACTCGTTTTCTTATCTCCCCTTTCATCTTTTCGAAAGCTCTCCCGCGCATTAACCCGTTATAGAGTAAGCATATACAGTGGAACAAGTACGAATAAAAGCCTGCAAAACCTTTGGGACAAGCAAAACCGAACAAAATGCCTAAAAAAAGGAGCAACAATAGATACTAATCGCGTAGAATACTTAGAAGCATTCCAAAAGTTAAAACTATTAATTTCCGAAGACCCAATCCTAAAAATAACGAACTTTGAGAGGAAATTTACATTAACGACCGATGCCAGCCTGAACATTGCCGCGATAAATTTGTAATAGATATTTATTCTTCCGAAGGAAAGAGTTGTATCGACATCTATTCTAAATTCGCCACCCTTGAACAGATAAAGACAAAAGATTGGATAGAATCCAAAAATGGTCTAATGCGCATATTTAATCAGTTTTGGAAACCTAAACTCCTTAAGGCAGACAGCGATGGCGCATTCTCTAGCTTATCCCTTAAACGTTGGCTTGAAACTGAAAACGTAGAACTACAACTTAATACTACGAAAGCAGGTGTTGCAGACATAGAAAGACTCCACAAAACGATAAACGAAAAAATACGTATTATAAAAAACTCCGACGACAGTGAAGCTAAACTCTGCAAAATAGAAACAATTCTCTACATCTACAATCACAGAACTAAACACGATACAACTGGACAAACTCCCGCTCACATATTTATTTATGCTGGACAAATTTATTTATGCTGAACAAAGAAATAAAAATTAATGAAATAAGCAAAGACAGAACAGAATACAACGTCGACACTAGATACAGAAAGGGACCAATAGAAATCACCAATAGAAATAGAGAAACACACTACTACAAGACCCAATTCAAAAAACAAAAAAAAATTATCGTAATCAACTTCCCATTGTACAGCCCCTGGTTTATCATAATACTCCTCCTATGCCAAACCCAACAACTTCAAATCAACAACATTGACACTAACCATGGATACCTCTTATTTTCCAATAAACCAATTCAAATCCCTTCAAAATATGAACATCATTGTCTTCGCGTAAACCTTTCCGATATAGATAACCTAACACTATTTTAACAATAAAATAACTAATTACACTAATATTCCACAAATTGACCTTTTACACAGTAAAATGCGAAGAGAACTTAATGGTATAACCTTACACCAGACAAATAGACAGAAACGAGGACTAATTAACATAATAGGATCCGCGCTTAAATACCTATTTGGAACACTAGACAATAACGACCGAACAAAGATCGAGAAACAATTAGAATCAGAAGCAACGAGTTCAACAAATCTACATGAAATAAACGATGTAATCCAGCTCATCAACAGTAACATACAAAAAACAAAAGAATTTGAAGACGAACATTGTGAGGACCCAAAAGAGCCCCCACATTTTTATACCCTTCGACCATTGAAAATGGTCAAAAAAGGGTATACTAACTTTGTGCAAATGTATTATATGTAACAGGCAGAAGGAGGCGTGGCAGACCCCACATAATATTTAAACTTAATTTGTAAGCGCTGTATAAAAGATACAACTTTCTGACTTTAACATATACTAAGCTGAATGAAATATCTATCCAAATCATAATCCAATCGAACAATAAACACAGAAGTTATTTAAGAAAGTATGAGCATAAAACCAAGTGCTTCTCTCAGCTAACAAGGGAGGCGGGCGAGCGCGAAGCGCGATCGCCATCTGTCGGGATTAATTTCAAAGCATGTGCATATGCATATGTGTATGAATTTAACAAATTAAACTACACGGGAACATAGGTCCCACTGTCGCATTTTGCGCGACTGTTGCTCTCGTTGTATAAATATTTTTCTTATTTTTAGTATGTAATCCTAGAATTAATTTTATTCTTTTTCATTTAGAATAAGTAGCTGTAAGTATATTCAATATTATATTTAGCCCAATGAAGGGAACTTTTTCAGTTTTAACAAAAGCTGTGTTTAAGTTACGGGTTAGTCGAAACGACCGCAGAGAGTAGGGCTAATACAGGGTATAGTTTCGAACCTTCCGCGCAGCAGCAGAACGACAGAGAGAGAGCCCAGCAGCACGCCAGCATGGAGAGCGCGACAGAAGACAGCCGAGAGAGAGCAGCAGAACACCGGCAGAAAGAGCGCGGCAGAACACCAGCAGAGAGAGCGCAGCCGGACACCAGCCGAGAGAGCGCAGCACGCCAGCAGAGGGAACGCAGGCAGAGAGAGCGGAACAGAACAACAGCCGAAGGAGCGCAACAGAACACCAGCATGGAGAGCGCGGCAGAACGCAGCCTAGAGAGTGCAGCAGAACACCAGCAGAGGGAACGCAGCAGAACGCAGCGGAGCAGAACAACAGCCGAAGGAGCACAACAGAACACCTGCAAAGAGAGGGCACTGCAACCGCAGCAGCCGAAAGAACGCGACAGCCGAGCCGAATGCATGAGAGTCAGGACAGCCGCGGGTAGCGGAGAGGGGAGGAAGCTACGATGCACTTGCGTCACCGCAAAGTGTGTGGTCGGCTTAAAATCTAACGCCGGCTTTTGGCGGCTGCATAAGATTTTGGCGCGTGGACAATGATTAATGAAGTAGTGACGCTAGAATCTGACGGGCGCAAAGTCGCGACAAAAGAAAAAAATAGTGACGCAGCAAACTAAACGGGCGAAAAAAAAACAATCGCGACAAAAGAACCAGTGACGAGCGTTTTGGACAAATCCCACAAGGAGGACAACAGAGGATCAGAAGGCTATAACCAAGGACGCGTGAAAGAAGGTGAGCGAGCCACTTGTTGGCCGACTTAATAGGCAGGGCCCGGTTGCGGGCAAGTTAGTGTAACGGTGCATAGGTAGGGCAAGATCAGGAAGATTAAGAAAACAATAAAGAAAATGAAAATATAAAGACACTACCTACAGTTGCCTACAGTGGGGAAAAGGGACGTGACTGCCGCGAGCGGGCGTACACGTGCATGTGTGTGTGTGTGCGCGTGCAGAGGCGAAGACGTGCGACTGCGTGGTCCAACTGTTCCAGAGTTCCGCTGGTGCGCCAGAAGGTCAATACCCAGCGCATACAGTGGAATCTCTGCAACAGCCGCAAGTCGGTGATCTCGGTAGTTGGTGGTCGATACCCGGCTCCGAGGAAAACCGAGAAGCGGAGGCGGCCACTAGTTGCACGTCAATAGCTTTTGCACGCTATCACCGGCATAACGAACGCACGTCGTACGTGGCAGATCCAGCCGGCCACTCCGTCTGGGAGAACAGCATGGGTTTACCTTTTAATGACGCCCATCTCAGTGGGCCACTTTCTTTCGTTCGTCTCGGGTCTCAGTTATTTACAAATTTTCCTGTAAAGGGGCTCTGGCGTGATTGAGCTCACCTCAGCCCGAGACACTACCTTACAACATAATAACAGAGAACAGTTAGTATACGAACTTACCCAATTTACCGAGTATATAGAAGACATTGCAATGGGAATGCAACTTTCGCGACTAGGACTATTTAATCCCAAATTATTTAATTATGACAGATTAGAGAACGTTGACAGTAGTAACATATTACAAATTATAACATCAACCTGGATTAACCTGGATTATCTAACCAAATACTTATCATAGCACATATCCCTATTAAACAAAAAACTGATCATACCTTTAATATAATACCCTACCCAGATAGTAACGGTTACCAGCTTGATCATAACGAAAACTATACTTACTATAAAGAACATGGTAAAATCTATGCATTAAAAACATTATAAAAAGAACCAAACCAATATGCAATTTCGTCCCTACAACAGTCAACCAGATAATTAAATATGTAGAACCACTATTATAGAACACTACTATTATAGAACAAGATTGCTAAGAAATAAATAAAAATATAACAATTAACGGCAACAAAATAATAACAATAAAACAATGTAAAATAAAAATAGGAAAAATAATGCTAAACGAAAGCCAGCTGAATCCCGAAATAAATCTAACCCCATTGTACATACCCCTAGAACTAATAAAAATAAAACCAATAGAACCTAAGGACATTGTAAAACTAATATCACATAATAATATTACAGTCACTATAATTGTATCACTTATTAGCCTTACATCTTGTATCGTTTGTATCTACTTAAAACAAAAAACAACAAAAATAACTATAGAAAGATACAAGATACAAACCCAACTCCATTACCAAGATTATATGCGTCAACCCCAATAGAAGCATAAGCTTCCTTTAAGGGGAGAGAAGTAGCATAATATGCTTCTCATATTACGCTTACATAAACTTAAATCTAAAGAGAGCAACAGTCGCGCAAAACGCGACAGTGGGATACCCTTCGACCTATGTTCCCGTGTAGTTTAATTTGTTGAATTCATACACATATGTATATGCACATGCTTTGAAATTAATCCCGACAGATGTCACTCGCACTTCGCGCTCGCCCGCCTCTCTTGTTAGTTGACAGAATCACTTGGTTTTATGCGCATACTTTCTTAAATAACTTCTGTGTTTATTGTTCGATCGGATTGTGATTTGGACACTATGGAGATAGAGATTCATTCATCTTAGCATATGTTAAAGTCAGAAAGTTGTATCTTTTATACAGCGCTTACAAATTGAGTTCCAAAAATTAAATTATTGATTTGTGGGGCGGTGGGCGTGGCACCTAACATTTGAAATAAACTTGATCTGCGCCTGGTACACAGAAATCTTCATGTCTAATTTGGTGACTCTCTTATAATAGCTGAGATCTGTGTGCTCATCTGTCGTCTGGACATCCGGACATCCAGACAGACAGACATAGCTCAATCGACTCGGGTAGTGATCCTGAGCAAGAATATATATACTTTATGGGGTCTGCCACGCCTCCTTTTGCCTGTTACATACATTTGCACAAAGTTAATATACCATTTTTTGACCTTTTTCAATGGTCGAAGGGTATAACAAAAACAACCCGCGTACAATCTTGCGCGTGCATAAATATTATATACAACATAACGTAACGAAACTTGAAACCCACAACAAAGTAAAGCGCATGATTGTTGTATAACTTCATCATTCTTTTTGCATGTACTTAAACACAAATAAATAATAAAAATTCTGACAAACACATTTCCGTTTTTCGCGACTCACTTCGAGCCGATCAAAACTCTGTACATTTAGTCTTAAGCTGACAGTTTTTAAATAAAGACTCTCACCGAAAGTGTTCGTATTTCGATTAATAGTGGCTTCAGCGTTGGTCTTTCTCTTTGTTTTGCATGTTGCACTAGTGCATATAATTTGGCATACCTTAATTAATTAATTAAAAAGAAAACATATATTTCCCATTTTCCATTTGTAATGTAGTTGCCATTCAACATGTATATATATGTATATATACCCTATCAATATTTAAGGTTTGATGTTACAATCAATTTATATATATTTAGCAAAGTTAAATTTTGAAATGTTAAACCTATTGTTGATCAAGATGATCAGATAGTTTCTGGATTATGGTCCGTCTAATTGAAGTTATTATGTATTAAGCACACTATAAAATTTAAACCAATCTAAATAAACATTTGTTAAGGGGTAACCGTCAAACTAATCTATCGCGTTACCAAGGTTGCGTAGGTACAGACGAGGGGCAAACATCAGCTCAACCACCCTCGCAGTCTATTAAAAAACATAACGAGCAATTCAGCAACACTTCACCTTATTTTATTTGGCCCATTATATAGTTTACAGACAGTGCACTTATTCTCTCTTTCTATCCACAAGAGGCCGTATAGAGCGGGTTAGGAAAAGATCCCACAACATATCCGACGAGCTACATCAGAGCGACGCTAGAAGTGCACAGCCTCCTATTCTTTCTATGCGCTAGGCATTGATCTTCATGATCAGCGTTCAGTGAGGCCGTAGTATGTTTCTATCTGAATACTACATATACAATATCGAGGAGCAAGAAAAAAAGTGGCGCCCAACGTTTGTACCCCGAGTCTGACCTGATTAGAAGCAACAACAAGCAGCTGCTATTCAGTCAGACTGGATCCTTATCATCTCGATATAGTTTTGACCTTGTAACCACATACACAGAACAAGCGATTAAGCAAGGGCATATATCCACATAGAAATTGCTCCAAGTTTCATCCATAATTAAGATTTTACATTTTTTGCCTAGAATTAAATTAAATTCAATTTTATGTTTTGGTATTACGTAAACGTGTTTACAACTTGTTTCAGGAATAACGACCTTAATTCGAATAACCGATTTGGTCGACCGAAACGAAACAAGGTCGCTAGTAATAGGCAGATCATTTAATTGAAAACGTAACTGGAAAGTTGGAATATACTTCTTGCTATTAAGTGATAACGGATTTTCGCCATTTGTAATCGCGATTAAATATCGAGTTCTCACGGAATAGTCGACTAAGGTGAACCGAATCATAGTAGTAGGCGGATCCGAATAATTTCAGATTACAGGTAGCGAAAGTTTGGCAGGGTACTCTGTGGAGAATGCAAGTTATTAGGGAAGTTTCGATTCTTGACCCAGAAGGAAAAAACATACTTTAAAAACCAGCGGTTCCATTAGTTTATAATAAATGCACGTTATGTTTGAAAATAGGCGCTTAAAAATAAAATAGTGTGACATACTTATACTTCATGAAGACGGACCTATTAAATGATTAATAAATAAAACTAAATTCGTATAACAGTCTAAAAATGTCTGTACGTCACAGCAACGAAGATTTGACAAGCGCTTTGAGAGGAGACGAGACATTTTGCAACATCTGTCACCAGCCTTTGAATGAAACTAATCGCACTGCAGTAACACCGTGCAGACATTCATTTCACATTCGTTGTATAACCGAACACTTGAGAAATTCTCGTAATTGCCCAATATGTAGGCAAACATGCAATTTAGAATCAGAATTACTCACCAACGATAACATAGGCTCACAAAAGAAAAAAGTTTCATGATCTGGGTAAGCGGCATATGCAGTTATATGTATTTTGGGTTGCTGAATCCGAATCCGTGGTCAGAAATTCTGCATCACGTCTGGATTTCGACCTAACCTCAAAAAACTGAAAAACCTTAGAATACCCCCAAAAAAATATAGAATCTTGATCTGGGCATGCAATACATGTTTTAACATGTATTTTGTCCGTCCAAGTCCGACTCCGAAGTCAAAATTTACGTAGCACGTCTGAGTTTCGACTTCACCTCAAAAAACTCAAAAAATGTTTGAAGCCCCAAAAAATAATGGGGGAATCGCATGAACGGGTCATGCGATATACTCGTATGTTTCTATATGTTTTTAGACCTTCCTAATCCGAATCCAATGTCAAAACTAGCCAAACACGTCAGAATTTCAACCTAACCAAAAAAATGTTTGAAAAACTTCCAAAATTTTGAAGTTTTTTTTAATATTCTATTAGAATGTATTCAAATTTAATATACAAAAATGTTTTCCATTTGGTTTATCCCGTTTTGAGCATTATTTTATCAGTATTCGGAATTGGTTCATATGCATAATGATTTTTTGCTTCAAAACTGTATTTTAAATAATAAAAAACATAAATTAAAAACGTGATTCTACATATTTGCACAAATGTAGTAATAAATTTTCAAAAAAAAAGTAAAATTTTGGAAGTTTTTCAAAAATTTTTTTAGGTTAGGTTGAAATTCCGACGTGATTGGCTAGTTTTGATATTATATCGCATATATCGCATGACCCGATCATGACCACCATTATTTTTTGGGGCTTCAAAAATTTTTCGAGTTTTTTGAGGTTAAGTCAAAACTCAGATGTGATACGTCAATTTCGACTTCGGATTCGGACTTACATGTTAAAACATGCATCGTATGCCCAGATCAGGATTCTATATTTTTTGGGGGATATTCAAAGGTTTTTCAGTTTTTTGAGGTTAGGTCAAAATCCAAACGTGATGCAGTGGATTTAGCGACCCAAAATACATATAACTGCTTATACCGCTTACCCAGATTATGAAACTTTTTTTTTGTAGGTCTGTGTAATTTACAAGCAGAACAAATAGCCACAGGACACACACAAAACGATACAATGCCTAGTAATGAATCCAACGCAAACCAGCAACCCGCACGTGGTAGAAACTCGTCCATTAGAATCAAAAATCCAGGTAGGGTAGGGCATGGTCACCAGATCTCAGCAGCAGCTAAATACAAGCTCTCGTTTAAATAACAGCAGCGCTAGTACAGATAATAATGCCAACGTAAGTAGATAGGAAATGCGGGTTCTGGTGCAAAATGTGGAGTGAGGTGGTTTCCGGTAGAAAGGTACGTGAGGGATAAAAGGGTCAGGTGAGGGATAAAAAGGTCAGGGGTGAGGGGTAAAAAAGGTCAGGTGAGGGATAAAAAGGTCAGGTGAGGGGTAAAAAAGGTTAGGTGTAATATGGGCGAGGGTTCTAGGACAATGGGCGCGGGTTCTAGGGCAAAAAGTGGTGTGAGGTGGTTTCCTGTAAAAAAGGTGCATGAGGGATAAAAAGGTATGTACGTGAGGAAAAAAGGTGCATGAGGGATAAAAAGGTATGTACGTGAGGTGGTCCCCTATCACTGTGGTAAAAAAGGTCAAGTGTAATATGGGCGCGGGTTCTAGAGGGTGTGTAAATGAAGGTAATGTGTTGTGAGGAGGAGGATTAGGTAATAAAGGATCCTAATAAACATGTTGATCGGTTATTTGTAATAGGGATAATTAATGGGTTGATAGTGTGAGCATGCGCACGTGCTTCGGGGTAAATGTGTTCGAGGGTGTGTGTGCGTGTGCGTGGGAAACTGAGCATGTATGATCGTGTTTGCATGCGTAGGTGTTAGAGGGTGAATGTGTGTACGCAGGCGCTAGTGTACAGAAGCGTGTGACTCAGGCGCTAGTGTACAGATTGTTATTTGACAGTTTGGCAGACCCTAGTTCAACAAGTTAATGTGTGCATTGTCCTTTTTGTGGGGTTAGCCGTGATATTTGACAGTCCGGGAGACCCTAGTTCAACAAGTTAATGTGTTCGAGGCTGTGCGTGTACGTGGGAATCTGAGCATGTATGATCGTGTTTGTATGCGCAGGTGTTAGAGCGTGAATGTGTGTACGCAGGCGCCAGTGCATAGAAGCGTGCGACTCAAGATATCTTATTGATATTTGACAGTGCGGGAGACCCTTGTTCAACAAGTTCAACAAGTCCCTTTTGTGTTGGTGAGTATGAAAACGATATTGTTATAATTTATGATAAGCGTGTCCTCAAGCATACTAATTGATCGTCAGCACATAGTTAATCTTGAAATGTGTAAACAGCTACCAACAGAAGAACAACAACAACAACAGCTAAACAACTAACCAGCTAAACAACAACTGCTAAAACAGCAAATCAGCTATATCTGATCAGGTAATCAGCTATATCTAAACAGCTAATCTGCTATATCTGATCAGGTAATCAGCTATATAAACAGTTAATCTGCTATATCTGATCAGGTAAATCAGCTATATAAACAGCTAATCTGCTATATCTGATCAGGTAATCAGCTATATAAACAGCTAATCTGCTATATCTGATCAGGTAATCAGCTATATCTGATCAGCTAATCTGCTATATCTGATCAGGTAATCAGCTATATTTAAACAGCTAATCAGATATATCTGATCAGGTAATCAGCTATATCTAAACAGCTAATCAGATATATCTGATCAGCTAATCTGCTATATCAAAACAGCTAAACGTTAACAACAGTTAAAGATCAACAACAGTTGCATACATAATCATGTTTGTATGCACACGTCTTAGAGGGTAAGTGCATGTATGATCGTGTGTGTGTGTGTGTGTGTGTGTACACAAATCTTTCCCCTGTTTATAGGTAATTTCACCACCATAATAAATAAATAAACTAGTTTTTCTTATGTTTCTTTTTCTTTATTTAATGTTTAAATTTGACAAAGGTAGCTTATATAAGAATTTTAGACATGTAGTTTATATGATGTAATAAGTTTTTTAACATCACGTTGTTGAATAACAAAGTGAAAGCAAGCACATGTTTCTGTATTATCATAACAAGATTTACGGAATTCAAAATGTTCTCCAAATTGTGTTTTTATAATATTGAAATTTCCAACTTTCATGAACATGTTCCTTGACTTGATAAGAAATTGTAGATCCGCTCCAGTTAATATATTTCCAAAGTCAGATATTAAAATATTAATTTTATTTATTAAATTTGTAAAATGATTGTTATTGTTTTCCTCCATTTTTTTTTTTAAAGATGTTCTCTATCGCAACTCTTAAAGTAGTCTAAAATTTTATGAGCATTATTCAATGCTAAACAGATAAACAATAACATCTGCTAAACAGCTAAACAACAATATCTGATAAACAGCTAAACACCTAAACAATAATAATAACAACAAGAACAAGTTAGTTGCTCACTGCAGCATGCACAAGTATCAGGTCCTTCATGCACCTCATCGTAAGACCATGGACATGAACATCTGTGTGTTCCATGTATGGATGTCTTATATGGAGACTTTTCCGCAAGCTTTAAGTATGCTTCTATTTCTTCCATCTTTTTAAAATCATTATGATGGATAATGCCATCATAATGATTTAGAAACTCTTTTATTTTTAGTGAGTTAATATTGCTTCTTTATTTCTCGAATTGAAATGTTCTCCAAATTGTGTCTTTATAATATTAAAATTTCCAACTTTCATGAACATGTTCCTTGACTTGATAAGAAATTGTAGATCCGCTCCAGTTAATATATTTCCAAAGTCAGATATTAAACTATTACTTTTATTTATTTATTGTTTTTTCCCATTTTTAAAGATTTTCTCTCTCGCAACTCTCAAAGTAGTTTAAAATCTTATGAGCATTATTCAATGCACATACCCCTTCCATACAATGTAGTGAACAAAACGGAAACTGGTTACCATTCATTTCTTTTAATGAAGGCGAACCAAGTTCATAAATATCCGTTGTCATAGTTTTTTAGAAAGTTTTTAGTAAACATTATTTTTTTATATCCTTTACAAATTACTTGTTGTCTAGTTATTTTCTTAAATGTTGTTGTGCTTTTCTATAGTAATTCAAACCGTCATTTCAGCAAATTTTATGGTAGGTCTTTGTCATCAAAGCAGCAGTTTTTCTCAAGTGTTTATTTAATTTAGTAAAATTATATGTTGTTTATTGTTTCCGTGGAACCCTTGAATATCAATCGATACAATATCTTCACTCATGTTATTGAAATTGTTGATTGAACTAATCTATTCAACGTGTTGAATTCAACTAACCGATCTTGGAAGAGTATGTAATATAGTTGTGCCATTTCATAAGATGTAGCACTAAGCTCTGCTGATATCCTAACATCAATGGGACCAGATTTTACCATTTCATTTTGATATGATAAATCTACAACAACAATCGGAGCCTTATTTAGAAAATCGGTTGGGGAAAGCAATGGAGTTTCGTTTCGGTTATAGTAACTATTTTGAAACTTTGAATACATTTCATAGAGGAGTGTAAAACGATTCTTGCTAAAATCTAATTTTAAATCATCATATGGATATGTTTCAGAATTAAGATAGACTCTTAGATTGGTTAAATTGTTTGTGATAAACTTATTTCCGTCTTTAAACGCAATTAATGCGAATCGAGGTCGTTCACGATTAGCAGCTAGTTTAACATTCCAAATTTGATGTGTACCCTGACTAAGTTTAGGGTTAATATAGGTATCCCAACTACGAAATGCTAATGGAAGATTAGCACCGCTTTTTATTATATCATACAATTTAATTTTAGCTGAATCACTGGGGGTTACATGAGGAATTTTCCATGTTATACTCATCATTTCCAGTCTTAAATTATTACCAGCGTGGGCTGCATCATAAACTTCATTCATATTTTTAGATATCAAAAGTACTAGTTCATGCTTGCAGTTTAATATAACTTTCTTAAAATCTTCAGCAAACCCAAGTAAATTTTTTAGTGGAACAGAAAATTCAAAATAACTTTGTGAAGTAAAGTCTCCACATCCAGTCCATCCAGAATTGTAAAGTCTCTTACTCTCCAGTTCATTCAAAGATACATAGTTCTTAATTGTAGAAGTAGTACCAACAAATCTTGTTCTATCAATTTGAACACCATTTATTTCATAACATATTTCATCCAGAAAATATGCCATACAATTGTTTCGTAGTTTTGTAACAACATTTGCAGTTTCCACTGAATTATCGTTGTTAACTTTACTAATGACACCATGAAAATTGATAAAACTCTCATGAGGGAGTACATACAAGTCCTGGTTTTGAATTGTGATTCTGATTTCATCATTAGGCTTAAATGATTGTTGATATGGTGAATAGGTATGATACTCTTTTTTTGATATACTTTCGTCAGAGTAGGTTTTTTCTCGAACGAATGAACTAATACTTCATTCATTATCATAATGATTTCTCTATATAGTAGTATGTATGTTATTAAACTCGAAGCTTGTATCCCAATGATTTTAGAAGCAATTTATTTTTAATGTTAGCTTATTGCTTTTCCTTTTTGAACCTCTTCTTTTAACTTTTCGAATGGAAGTGGGTTGCGGAATATAAGTGTCAGCTCTTTTATTATATACAATCATTATGGAAGAGAACGTACTCCGTTTACTTAATTTAATGCTTACATAGAACCTAAGGAATAATGTAAAAACCAGATTCAACTGAAAGCCACCTTTGCTGCTTCCTCAAATAAATAAAGATCAACTTTAAAACAAAAATCAACTTTCAATTAAAAGTCAACTTTAACTTTACAAAGCAAGAGATAAAGGAAACCTATTTCCCGCATTTATATCTAGTGGAAAACGAGAGCAACAGTCGCGCAAAACGCGACAGTGGGATACCCTTCGACCTATGTTCCCGTGTAGTTTAATTTGTTAAATTCATAGAAATATGCATATGCACATGCTTTGAATTAATCCCGACAGATGGCGCTCGCGCTTCGCGCTCGCCCGTCTCCCTTGTTAGCTGACAGAAGCACTTGGTTTTATGCTCAAACTTTCTTAAATAACTTCTGTGTTTATTGTTCGATTGGATTGTAATTTGGGGACTACGTAGATATTTCATTTAGCTTAGTATATGTTAAAGTCAGAAAGTTGTATCTTATATACAGCGCTTACAAATTAAGTTCAAAAATTAAATTATTGATTTGTGGGGGCGGTGGGCGTGGCACCTAACATTTGAAATAAACTTGATCTGCTTATAGTACACAGGACTCCTCCTGCCAGATTTGGTAACTCTAGCTTTTGTAATAGCTGAGATCTGAAAGAAAAACTAGTTTCTTTGTTACAGAGGTGAAGTTACCTATAGTCAGGGGAGAGAGGAAAAGAGAAAGAGTAGAAGAGAAAAACTAGTTTCTTTGTTACGGGGGTGAAGTTGCCTACAATTAGGGGAGAGAGGAAAAGAGGGAAAGAGATAGATGAAAAGAGAGAAGACAAGCTTCTAATGTTATGAATATAAAGAGTCACCTATTTCTTCAAACTGAAGCTTAGTTTAAAACGATACTTTGAGGAAGGAAGGAAGAATTCGACAAATAAAGAAGCAATATTAACTCACAAAAAATAAAAGAGTTTCTAAATCATTATGATGGTATTATCCATCATAATGATCTTAAAAAGATGGAAGAAATAGAAGCATACTTAAAGCTTGCGGAGAAGTCTCCATATAAGACATCCATACATGGTCTTACGATGAGGCGCATGAAGGACCTGATATTTGTGCATGCTGCAGTGAGCAACGCCAAAAAAACGATCCTGAGAAAATTATAAATCATTATAATAAACTTGCCTTACGTTTTATAAAATAAAAATTTTACAAAATACAAATTTTATTTAAAACTAACTTGTTGTTGTTGTTATTATTATTGTTTAGCTGTTTAGCAGATGTTATTGTTTAGCTGTTTAGCAGATGTTGTTGTTCAGCTGTTTAACTGTTTACACATTTCATGATTAACCATGTGCTCACAATCAATTAACACGCTTGAGGACACCTTTACCGCAATAGTCGTTTTCATGCTCACGATCACGGCTAGGGTCACAAAAGAGGCGATACACACATTAAAATGTTGTCCTAGGGTGTCCCGGCCTGTCAAATATTATCCTCGTCAGCGATCCCCATGTGTTAAGATTCACCTGTCACCGTCATGAGTCACACGCATGTGTGCACTGAGGCGTGCATGCACCCACAAACCCTAATACGTGTGCATGTAAACACGATCATGCATGCTCATTTTCATATATTCACCTGTTAACCTTTAATACTTTCCACCCTATTTTATTACCTACACATATACATTACATCCAATTATTAATTAGGCCCCTAAATTTCCGACCCCCCTCGTCACGCACCGCTAATTTTATCCACCCACTCCACTTTTTGTCCCAGAAAAACCCATTAAATATGTTAATTAGGACCCCAAATTGACCGATCTACCCCAAAAACCAATTAAATATGCTAATTAGGACAAATCTTGCCCAAAAAAACCATTAAATATTCTAATTACCCTTAATTACCTTACCCCCCCCCCCACCCCGTCGACACACCCATTAATTTTGATTCCCCATTCCACTTTTTGTCCCAGAACCCCCATTATATATCTACTTTACGGTGTTCAGAAATCTATCAACTCCACACTGTCAATTGAATTTGCCTATCCACTTCGTTTACCAATACTTGGTGGTACTTATATTTGACAGACGCTGTTAAAGCGAATCGAAGTAACCTGAAACGAAAAAGAGTAGAAGGCCAGACCATTAAGATGTCGTTTAGAGACATGTTAGAGACATGGCTCGTCAAACACCAGACGGAATTTTGTCGACCTGCTCTGAGGTCCTAAAACACACTGAGGAATTACATAATATAGAGTACAGGGAACACTCAAAGGTTCAATATGACCCAAGGCAAGGGCAAGGTACTCTTTCATGAACTCTAGATACACATTGTTCTCTATCTATAGTTTTGAGTTAATCTTCTTTCTAGCGACAAGAACCGGTGCTTTGGAACTTCAAACGAGTTTCCTAAAACTTTCGAATTTGATTTGAATGGCAGCTAGAGTTCGAAGCGACCCGATGCATCGGGTCATCGCGATGATCTAAGTATAAGTAGTCTCCCTGTAATGGTCTTCGCAAAGCTTTTACTCAGGCGACCAGATTTTCTTATTCGATGGGATTTCTTCCAGTGACCAAGCTAAGTAAGCTCATTGGCCTGTACGATGATGACTGTGATTTGTCTTTCGCAGGCTTAGGGTTCATAACTATGACTGGTTAGTAATTCCGTTGAAGAGCAAGCAGATTTGTAGAATTCCACACATTGGGAGCTCGATGATCACTTTCAGGGTTATTAAGTCCACTTCTCCATCTTTAAAGAAAAATAAGTACACGAACCAAACTAGTAGAGAGCAAATACAGAAACATTTAATTGCGAGAGAAAGGTAAGCATACACAGATTAAAAAACGTGAGAGGTTAAAGCTACGAATTTAACAAATTCAGCAACGACTAGCAAGAGTAGTTAGGTACAGTGAACGCAAGAGATACAAATGCACTAACAAAACAAAAAAGGAAGAATAGGTAAATAGCTAATTTCAGAAATTAGGTCAGCTTAAAAAAAAATAAAACAATGGAAAAATAAACAAAGGCGGGAATGCAATGGCGAGAGTGAACGAGAATCACATATTTATATAAATATTTTATCAGAAATTAAAAAGTGATTACCACATAGACGGATAAAGGAAATGACATCAAACGCTCAATTGCTAAAATATAAATCTTGAATTCCTCAGAGGAACACATGGATACACGGGTAAACGGATACACGGATACACGGTTACACTGATAGGCTTTTTAGATATATATTATTAATGGAAAGAGAATTTTCTTAAGCTGCATTGCATAACTAATACAGAAAAAGTCAAACCAAACTTGTTTACGCTTATTTATAAGTAAGACAGATATTCGCTTATAAAAATTATTTTGTGTAGGACCATTGTCGCCTTCCCGTTCCCATAACGTAAGTATTGATTTTTTTTTAAATATTTTCTGTCGAGATTAGTTCTTAAAAAATAAGTTTTAGAAAAAATATTAAAAACTTACTCTAAATTCAGAAGTCGTAATCATTTTAGTCCACTTCTCCATCTTTAAACGCATTGTTTTTGATATATAATTCCAAAAAATTCAGGACGGTTATCACTCTAATAGATTTTTAAACATTAAATTTTTATTAAATTAAGTTAATTAATTAACTAATTACCTCATCAATCTCTTTCTTTTCTTCGTTGTCTCCCATGGCTACTTTATTTGGTTAGGTAAAAATTATTATTCATATATTTTTTTCTATTCTACTTAGGAATGTTATGAATTAAATGTAAAATGTAAAATTATGTTAATGAAATATAATGAGTATAAAACCTTAG